>WOVY01004037.1:0-85000 GCA_013436015.1 Rhipicephalus annulatus
AGCCTCTTCCGGTATCGGCATTCATTTCCTTCGCAAGTTGATGTGTTCTGTAGACAGCTGATGCATGATGAGCATGATGCATGATGGTGGAAGACGTGGCCTGGATGTTGCTTGTCGGACATAGTGATAATGCGCCATCATTGCTAGCGTGCTCTTCAGAGGCTTCGGTGAGGTGGTTCAGTATGGACGCTTCTGACAGACAGCTGCGTGCGAGGTTTGATTACTTCTGCATTGTTTCGGTTGTTGGAGCTGTGAGCACTGAATGAGGATACCACAGGTGACCTGGCAATATCATGTTCGAACTGCACAGTATGCTGAGGCATAGAATAAAGTGTGATGAAAAATACTTTTTCGAGTCACCATGGCATGGTAGGATATTTTCCCGATGCGTCCAAAGCTGATCTATTGTGAACACAGTGTCCTTACGAGACAGACGGTGAGCGTTAAGAGTACCTGAGGAGCCGCGTGATGGAAACTGAGTGGCGGGCCATATATGCGAGACGAAGAATTGAGAGTATCAAGTGTTTGAGCAACGTCTGGTGTCACATGCTGAAGTGATGACTTTGGAAGTGCCGTCTTGCCTGCAGAAGGAAGGCCCGCTTGATGGTAGTGTTTTTCCCGAAATACGCTTGGTCGCCTGTCAGGGTACTCATGTTCCACTTTGTGTAGTGACAGTGGTCGATTCATGCTTGGTGTGCGTAAGCTTGAAGACTGCTTGTGAAATTGACAACTGAGATCGATTGCCTTTAGGTGGCGAGTTGTAAGCGAGTCGTCATCGTAGTCAATGCATTTTTCAAATCAGATGATCATTTCCTCCCTAATTTTTCACCATGATTAATAGTTCTCGAATATGTGGGTGAGGTAAAATTTAAATGTCTCACCGGTTACGTAGTCGCTGAAATTTGTGACCATCTCCCGTTCCGACCAAGATGCAGCAGCGGCGTAGAGCTCGAACAGGTCGAACCAGTCCTGTACGGGTCCGTCGTCCGCTGATCTGTTGTAGTTGGGGATGGGAAGGTCAGCTGATGGTGCTGTCATGATGCTGGTCATGATGTAGGGTTAGGATGCACTTGTCTTGTCCGCGTTAGGTCACTGCGTCTTGCTGAGGTGTTCGATGATGATGGCCGCTTGATGAAGTGGCTGTCAGGCCTTCATCCTGTCGACTCGTGTGACGCTATGATGACTGAGAGACGTGGCCTGGCTCATACCCCATGTTTATTCCAAAAGCACTTCCTCGGCTTCTAGCATGTCTTCGTATAAGTATACATATATATTGACGCTTGTCTACATGTGGGCGAAAACAATGATGGGGGATTTAGTGGACACGCAGAGGTGGGCCTCTAGCTTCACTCGAGACCGAAGAAGACGATCTTGTGGTTCAGCTGTTGAAAACACGCTGCTTTCGTTGCCTCAAGGTGTACCAGTGTTTTACTCGCGTTGTACCGCGACACTGGTGGAGGTGCTGGGCCGTAGCCTCGTCTGATGCTCCACACGCCCGCTGGGAGCCGTATATGGAGTCCAGAATCATTGTCACCAGTAGCAACTCCGGTAGCAACTTCGGTGCATCGCTCCAGTCGATGGTTGCGAGGCCTCGCGCCAGAGCTCAATTACTCGCCGGAACCTCCTAGGCACCGTACACTTCAACCAATGGACAACGCAAGCCCACAACAGGTGCCGCAAGGCAGCTTTCCGACGCCCCCATCTCAGGTGACCATCTTGCAACCCCTCGTTCTCGATCGCTTTAGTGGCAGTGACCATGAAGATGTTCACGAATGGCTTGACAACTACGAGCGGGTTGCCAAGGTCAATCAGTGGTCGGAACAGGAAAAGCTTTCTCGCGTCTATTTCTACCTTGACGACGGTGATCGTACTTGGTATGAAAATATATAGAAGGCAAATTGTCAGCTTGGCCTGACTTTCGACAGAAGTTCGTCGATACCTTCACCAATGTTGATAGAAAGGACCATGCGCAGCAGTTATTGGAGATACGGGTTCAAAAACCCAACGAAACCGTTGCAATGTTTGCCGAGTAATGACTCTTCTCTTTCATCGAGCTAACCCGCACATGACGGAAGATAAAAAGTTGAGTTACCTCATGCGCGGTGTCAAGGAACAGTTTTTCGCCGGGCTACTGCGCAACCCTCCAAGTACCGTGGTTAACTTCATTAAGAAAGCTACGGCTATTGAGTGGGCCCTTCATCAACGCTGCAGGCAATATGACCACATGTCCTGCAATGTCCCAATCAACGCTAACACTGTGACGTCTGAGAATCAGACCTCGTTACCAGAGTTGATTAGGGAGATAGTTCGTGAAGAACTGCAGAGGTTACGGACTCCGGTCGCAGAAAATCCCATCGCGTCGATCGCTAAAGTCGTACGTGACGAAATTCAGCAAGCATTGTCTACGACTGGTCCTGATACTCAACAGCGTCCTATGAGCTACGCTGCCGCTCTTCGACGTCCACCACCCGCTATGCCGACGCAGTACCGCCAGGTGCCCATGGTTCCTTGGTCTCCGCTGCACGCAAGAGCAGACACTCCGTCAACGACCCACGCTACAGCCATACAACCAGCCGTCCACAGCCACCCCATGGGCAGCGACGCCAGGGGAGATGCTCAGACGTCCACCGACCCGGAAAACCGATGCATGGCGCACGGTAAACAGATGTCCACTATGCTTTCACTGCGGAGGTGCAGGCCATATTGCCCGTCATTGCAGGCATCGAGGTGATTCATTCCGTCCTCATCGACCTTGGTTTAGCGGTCGACGTGCCAACGACGAATACACACCACGCCGTGACGACACCCCTTTGTATGGAGCCCGTTCTCACTTTGAGGATAGCTGTACCACTACAGAGGAGGCAATGCCTACTCACCCTCTTAGTCTAAGACGTCGATCTCGCTCTCCGTCCCCCGCGCGTTCGCCTTTGTCGCACCGCCGCACATACGCGGAAGAAGGTAACCTAGCCCGCGACGAGGAAACTGAGGGCGGTGACCTCCGGGGGCAAGGTTGCAAGCCATAAAGATGACAACAAGAAACCCCCACAGCATGACGTCGTACAGCCGATAAGCCGTGAAAACGATGAAATTGTGACTGCCGACCTTAGTGTTCTTCTTGACGGTCAGAAAGTGACAGCTTTAGTCGACACTGGTGCTGACTTCTCTATTATCAGTCAGCACCTCGCCGACAGCCTCAGAAAAGTGAAGATGCCGTGGACGGGCCCTCACATAGGATTGGCAGGGGGACAGTTACTGATGCCCTCTGGAAGATGTACCGCAAGAATTGACATCAGAGGTTCTCCTTTCACTGCGTCGTTCGTCGTTATCGCCGCATGCTGCAGAGATGTAATTCTTGGCATAGAATTTTACGGGAATATGGTGCCGTCATCAACATACCAGAGAGCTTGATTACGTTTTGCAACAGTTCGGGCTTACCCGATTCTCCAGAGGCGCGACCAAACCAACTGCGTATTACTGATGACGACGTGGTTCTCCCTCCTAGGTCATGCACGCTTGTTTCGGTGGCCGCCGCTGCTCAGTTTCACGCCGAAGGAGTTGCAGACCAAATAAGCTCGCTGCTCTTCACCCACGGTATTTCCGTCGCACGAGGTATCGTCAGAGTTGCTGCTGGACGCACGGACGTGCTGCTGACCAATTTCAGTGCTGAGCACCGGCACCTTCCTAAAGGCACGGCTGCCGCTTACTTCGACGATGTCGTAGATGCCGAAGGCTGCTTGGCGGTAGTCGATGAGTCGCTAAATCTTGATTCAGCACCTGTTTTGGACGTTAGCACTACTTTGCCGAAAGACGACCGACGCAGACTCCTTGAGCTACTGGCCAAATTTCAAGACTGCTTTTCGACAACATCAAAAGTTGGCCGCTCGCCTCTAACCAGGCATCGAATAATTACCGACGAAACGGCGAGACCTATTCACCAGCACCCTTATCGCATGGGTCCAAAAGAACGTGAAGCGATACAACAGCAGGTAGACAGAATGCTTTAAGATGACGTCATTCAGCATTCACAGAGCCCCTGGGCGTCACCTGTAATCCTCGTTAAGAAAAAGGACGGCAGCCTGCGCTTCTGTGTGGATTACCGGAAGCTAAATCAGGTGACCGAGAAAGACGTACATCCACTACCGCGTATAGACGACTCTCTCGACAGACTTCGACAGAATGTTCTATTGCGCTAGTTGAAGAAGAATACATGTGCATGGTATACAGAAAGAGGTCCCATAGTCAGATACTGCAAGGGGACCTCTTGTACAATGTAGAATTGAGAATGATTGTGATGTACCAAAGCAGGGAGACATAGCTACAGTAAATTCAATGGAAACAAATAAAGGAAGAATATACCATTGTAGTCTCACAGAAACAGTTTAAAAGCAGAATAACGCGCTAACTTCAATGACAAGTGATTACAGAATGCACTCACCATGAAGCAGGAATCAATTAAGAAACAGTAAAACAGGCTAGTTAGTTGACATGATATGATTTTTTAACTCTCGATTTAATTACCTTCAGTGAACGGCATACTTTAATGTCGGAAGGTAAACTACTCCAAAAAGAAATTCCGGAAAAAATGAATGGTTTGTTTGCCATAATTGGTGCCAACTTTTGGCAGTAGAAAGTTATTGTTAAGGGCAAACCTTGTGACACTGTTATTTGAGAGAATGGTAGTAAAGTGTGGAAGTTGGTTATTTAGAGTTCTATACATGTAAATACCAAGGTTATATTTAACTAGCTCAGATACAGTTAATATATTGTTTTCGTGAAGTAGTGACTTAGCGTTAGAGAGATCTATGGGCTTGACGTGAGAATTCTTATCGCTTGGTTTTGAATTGTCTGAACTGGAGTAAGATGAGTGGTGTATGTGTTAGCCCATGAAGTATTACAGTAAGAAATGTGCGAACGAACAAAAGAAAAATACAGTGACATAAGTATTGATGGATGAAATAAAGACGAAGATTTAATCAGTAGTTGAACGCCATACGTCATTTTTTCCCTAATATATGCAACATGTCGGTTGTATTTCAAGTACTGTCGAGTTCGACGCCTAGGATATTGTTTTCGTGAAGTAGTGACTTAGCGTTAGAGAGATATGGGGCTTGACGTGAGAATTCTTATCGCTTGGTTTTGAATTGTCTGAACTGGAGTAAGAGGAGTGGTGTATGTGTTAGCCCATGAAGTATTACAGTAAGAAATGTGGCGAACGAACAAAAGAAAAATACAGTGACATAAGTATTGATGGATGAAATAAAGACGAGATTTAATCAGTAGTTGAACGCCCTACGTCATTTTTTCCCTAATATATGCAACATGTCGGTTTGTATTTCAAGTTACTGTCGAGTTCGACGCCTAGGAATCTACAGCAGTCGCTCACAGGGATGTCCTTGCGCGCAATTATAACAGGAGGGATAGAAGGTAAGGCTTTTGTGGTGAAAAGAAGACAACAATTTTGTCTTACCCGTGTTAATTTCTAACATGTTATTACTGCACCACCGAACGAGTTGTGCCAGATCAAAGTTTAGTTTTCCAGTTAAGGATGTAATGCTGCTATCGGAGTTAAAAATTGTGGTGTCGCCGGCGTATAATATACAACTGGATGAAGAAAGGCATTTCGGCAAATCGTTAATATAGAGTAAAAACAAAAGGGGCCCCAGAATGGACCCCTGGGGTACACCCATATTAGTTAATTTAGTTGACGAATATGCATTAGAAATTACCACTTTCTGTGTCCTGTTGCAGAGACAGCTACGCAATAATAGCAATGTTGGGCCATTTATACCAAATGCTTCAAGTTTATTAAAAAGAATGTGATGATTGATCGAATCAAAAGCTTTATTTAGGTCGATGAGAACGCTGCCCGCATAGTAACCCGTTGTCAATAGCCTTGACACGCTCAATACTTCGCTCGATACACGCTCGATACTTCTCTTCAATGGATTTGTGGAGTGGGTATTGGCCAATTGAGGTGGACCCGAGAGACCGCGAGAAGACCGCTTTTGTAACACCAGATTGGGTTTATGAATTTAAGGTCTTGCCATTCGGTTTGGGCTCAGTGCCTGCTACCTTTCAAAGACTCATGGATACCGTGCTTTCTGGGTTTGAAGTGGAAAACATGCCTAGTATATCTGGACGACGTCATAGTGTTCTCCGCCAACGTTTGACGAGCACCTTGAGAGGCTTGAGGTGGTCTTACGAGTCATACAGTGCACGGGCCTGACGTTTAAGCCTGAGAAGTAGCACTTTTGCTATGAAGAGCTGCGATTTCATGGTGATGTCGTCAGTTATGCAGGCGTTCGTTCCGATCCTGAAAAAAAATCGCAGCCGTAGAACAGTTTCCTATGCTGACCGATAAAAATGCTGTCAGACGCTTTCTCGGCCTCTGTGCATATTATCGACGATTTATGGCAGACTTCGCACGCATACCATCACCGTTAACTCGCCTCACGACAAAAGACGTCACCTTTGAGTGGAATAACGAAGAGGAAGCTGCTTTTAACGATCTTCGCCAGTGACTACACAACACCTCCAGTCCTTGCCCACTTCGACGAGAGAGCCCCTACGATGCTTCACACCAATGCTAGCAATGTTGGTCTGGGAGCTGTGCTTATGCAGCAGCAAGAAGGCACAGAAAGGGTAATCGCTTGCGCGAGCAGAATGTTAACACGCACTGAGGCTAATTTACTCCACGACTTAGAAGGAATTTTTCATCGCTGGCACAAAATTGAGGTAGCAGAACATTTCTGCGCTATGACCGTGGGCCAGACAGCGTACACAAGCCTACATACAGTGAATCATATCCCTCACTCACGGGACCCGCGCATGGATCTACCGTTTACATCACAGGAGGCTCGATGCGGCACTCGTCTTATGTAATAAGTCGTCGTCAACTGGCCCGGATGACATCTCATACAGGATACTGTGCAACCTTGGTAAACGGGCACGAGAAGCACTCCTTAACATCTTCAACGATTCCTGGCAAGCTGGCGTCGTTCCGCAAAATTGGAAGATTAGCCACTTGGTACCGATACTTTAAGCCTGGCAAATCTCTCCAGGACATTGTCTCTTACCGACCGATTGCCCTCTCAAGTTGCGTAGGAAAGGTAATAGAGAGAATGATCTTGGCCAATCTTGAATGGCACCTAGAATACTATGAGATATATCCGAATGCCATGGCTGGTTGTCGCCGTCATCGATGTTCGATCAACAATGTTATAAATCTCGTCACATATGTCGAGCAACAAAAGGCATGTAAACGACTATCTGCTGCCATGTTCCTTGACGTAAGAGGAGCATACGACAACGTTCTACAAGACGCCATCCTCGAAGCCATTGAGTAAGTGGGCCTAGGCGGGCAACTGTATTGTTGGACACGCAGTTATTTACAAGGGCGGACCTTATTTGTGAACACTGCAGATGGTCCAACCTCCCCAACACCAAACGCATCGTGGAGTCCCGCAAGGTGGCGTCTTGAGTCCAACCCTCTTCAAACCTCGTTCTCATTGGTCTTGTAGAACGACTACCAAGTGTAGTCAAGTTATCCATCTACGCTCACGACATCTCCGGTCTGGGCATCTAGCGTGACAAGACCTCAGGTACGCGCAAGACTTCAGAAATCTGTGACGTTGGTAATCACTGTACCTCAAGGACCAGGGTCTGAAAATCTCGCTAGCGAAATGCGCATTGATTGCTTTTAGTCGAAAGCCAATGAGACCATACGCTATATCAATCGATGGCGAAGTCATACCATATGTAGGACGCACAGATTTCTAGGCGTATTCATTGATAGAGTCCTCTGCTTGGGCCCACACGTGGTCCACTTGAAGAAGAGGCTGACAGAAATTGCTAACTTATTCAAGTATCCCGGAGGAAAAACCTGGGGGACTTCAGTACATGCAATGATGCATTGTACAAGACTCTTTTTCTTGGCTATTTGCGCTACATGTTTGCCTGTGTTCACCAACACCTGTAAAACCAACATTCGGACTCTCGAGAGCATCCAGGCTATGGCTCTGCGAGTTTGTCTGGGGCTACCGCGATGTTCATCAACAGGTGAGACAATCGAGATCGCTAATGACTACCCGCTAAAGATGCATATCATGATGGAAGTGCTCAGAGCCCACGTGAGGCATCTTACTCGTGCCCCTGCCCATCATGTAGCTTCACTGCCAGAAGCCCGACCTCGTGCCTCATTTTGCCAGACAGTCTTGTCATATCGCACACGCATTCCTACGGATATACAACTCCATCAAGGATTTCAACTCCCCCATGAAGTATGACCTATGCACATGTTGAACTCACGGTTCCAGGCATAGGGTCAAAAGCCCGGCTCTCGTCTCCAGCGCTAAAGCAGCTTTCTCTTCTCTTGTTATATGAGAAATACAGTGAGCATACTCATCTATATACTGACGCTTCAACTAAAGTGGATGGGTCTGCAGGGTCGGTGATCTTTCCTGCAACAGCGACAACGGTGAAGTTTTGTTTATCCCACCAGACATAATCGACAGCTGCGGAACTTGCTGCCCTACGTAGCGCAATTCAAGTCATTAAACACCAAGAAGCCAAGAAATGGAGCGTGTTTACGGACTCTAAGGCAGCACTACAGTGTTTGATATCCGCCTTACGCCGGGGACCTCATGAACTAGTGCTGGAAATTAGAGAGCTGTTTCACCACCTCTTCGAC
Organism: Rhipicephalus annulatus; assembly: GCA_013436015.1. Lineage (NCBI taxonomy): Eukaryota > Metazoa > Arthropoda > Arachnida > Ixodida > Ixodidae > Rhipicephalus > Rhipicephalus annulatus. The sequence continues at coordinate 8,690 of WOVY01004037.1, forward strand.
GAAGGACACAGAATCACGTTTCCGTGGCTTCCAAGTCACTGCGGCATATTGGGAAACGAACATGCCGATGCAGCTGCCCGATCAGCACACGAAGATTGTGAAGAAGAATCTATACCATTTTCAAGGACTGATGCTGCAATGACCATTCGAAAAATTGCTAATGCAGAATTAAAATCCCTGTGGAACGCCGAGTGCTTACGGCACACGCGACTGCATAGACTGGACACGTCTCGTCGACTACGGCCTCCGTCTGGACTCTCGACTCGAGACAACGGTGCTTTGCCGACTATGGCTTGCTGTCGCCTTCACCAAAGCTTTCGCCTTCCGAATCGGCATGAAAGACAGTGCTGCTTGCGGTCATTGCGGCAGCGATGAAAGTATAGAGCACGTTCTCTGTCACTGCCGTCTTTACAGCGTGCAAAGAAGGCAACTAGCTGCTGCGTTAGCTCGCCTTGACGACAGACCTTTGTCTGAACAATCAGTGCTGGAAAGACGACATGATTTGTGTGCTCACAGAAAATAATTAAAGGCCTTACTGAACTTTTTGCGTGGCAGCGTCCTATTGTATAGACTGTAGCACCCCAGCTCCGCCCCCCCCCTTTTTTTTGCGCGCGTCTATTTCTCTCTTCGCTTTCTTTCCAATCTTTCTTCCCCATTCCCACTTCCCCTAGTGCAGGGTAGCAAACCAGATGCTCTATTTTCTGGTTAACCTCCCTGCCTTTCTCTCGTTTTATCCCCCCCCTCTCTCTCTAGAAGGAATGTCTCGCCGTGGTATGGGTGGTTACAAAATTTCGTCCGTATTTATATGGCCGCCCCTTCAAAGTAATTAGCGACTACCACTCACTGTGTTGGTTAACAAATCTTAAAGACCCTACCGGCCGATTAGCGCGTTGGAGTCTCAGGCTGCAGGGATTCGATATAGCAGTCGCACATAAGTCAGGGAAGCGACATATGGACGCCGACTGTTTGTCCCGTTCACCCATTGAGTCGGTGACATTACCCGAGGAGGAAAAAACATCATTTCTCGGTGTCCTCGATACGACCACCATTGTGCAGCAACAACGTGATGACGCTGAGTTGCTTGGCTTAATTACCTACTTGGATTGCAGTTCTCGGAAGGCGCCAAAAGTTTTCGCAAGAGTGTTGTCATCGTTTTATTTACGGGGTGGAGTACTCTTCAAAAGAAATTTTTTGTCGACGGAATCTGCCTATCTACTCGTCATCCCAGCAGCCCTGCGCACCGAAGTACTGAAAGCATGCCACAACAAGGTTACCTCTGGTCACTTGGGTTACACAAGAACGTTGGCTAGGGGGCAGCAAAGGTATTACTGGCCAAGACTAACCGCAGCCGTGAAAAGTCACGTTCGTACCTGTCTCGGCTGCCAGCGACGCAGTCACCACCAACTAAACCAGCTGGCCTCCTGCAACCCGTACAGGTCCCAATGACTCCATTCCACCAGATTGACTTGGACATTTTGGGCCCACTCCCTACTTCTACTGCAGGCAACCGATGAGTTATCGTCGCGACGGATTACCTGACCCGTTATGCCGAAACAAAGGCTATCCAGAGAGGTACAGCAGCGGAAGTGGCAAGATTTTTCATTGAGAATATTGTACTGAGGCATGGTGCACCAACCGTCATAATCACAGACAGAGGTACCGCATTTACGGCAGCTCTTTTGGACCATCTCTTGATGCTGAGTGGAACCAAGCAACGTAAGACTATCGCCTACCACCCGCAAACGAACGGGCTGACATAGCGTCTAAACAAAACCATTGAAGACATGTTTTCAATGTACGTAGACGTTGAACACAGAAATTGGGATCAAATCTCGATATACATAACGTTTGCATACAATACGGCCAAGCAAGAAACGGCCCGCATGACACCGTTCAGCCTCGTTCATGGACGGGAAGTACGAACCATGTTAGATGGAATGTTACCGCACGAAGGCGATGACATTGTCCCGGATGCCGACACGTTTGCCGAACACGCGGAAGAAGCTAGGTAACTTGCACGTTTACGCATCAGCCAGCAGCAAGAGTACAATGTAGGCCGTTACAATGCTCACCGCAGAACAGTCGTCTACCGAACTCGCGACAAAGTATGGGTTTGGACGCCGGTACGGAAACGAGGACTTTACGAAAAGCTCTTAAGAAGATACTTTGGACCGTACCTAGTGCTGCGCAGACTGAGTGACGTCACTTACGAAGTTGTTCCCGACAGTTCGTATAGTACAAGGCGTCGTCAGCACCATCCTGAACTCGTTAACGTAGTCCGCATGAAGCCTTACGTCAGCGAGTGATGTGAGACTTTTTTGAGAAAAAAAAAACAAAACCTCATTACAGACTTTGCATCGGGGCGATGCTCTTTGAGAGGGAGGCAAATGACGCTTGTCTACATGTGGAAGAAAACAATGATGCGGTATTTAGTGGGCACGAGGTAGTGGGCCTCTAGCTTCACTCGAGACCGAAGAAGACGATCTTGTAGCTCAGCTGTTGAAAAAAACGCTTCTTTCGTCGACTGAAGGTGTACCTGTGTTTTATTTCGTCCGCGACAATATATATATATATATATATATATATATATATATATATATATATATATATATATATATATGTATATATATATATATATACATACCAAAAACAAAAGTGATGCTGTGTCCGGGTAAGATTATTCGTATAGGGAGAAGACGCACGAACGATGTGATTTTATTGACGTTTTGGCCGCGGCCGAAACATCAATAAAATCACTTTGTACGTGTGTGTTTCTTCCCTATACGGATATATATATATATATATATATATATATATATATATAAATATATATATATATATATATATATATATATATATATATACCAAAAACAAAAGTGATGCTGTGTCCGGGTAAGATTATCCGTATAGGGAGAAGACGCACGAACGATGTGATTTTATTGACGTTTTGGCCGCGGCCGAAACATCAATAAAATCACTTTGTACGTGCGTCTTCTTCCCTATACGGATATATATATATATATATATATATATATATATATATATATATATATATATATATATATATATATATAATCTTACAAGAAAACGTATATTTACAGATATTTACAACGATTACACGCGATGACAATGCCTGGCGCACTGGCGGGCTGGAACCAGTCTCTAGTCTCTAACCACTTCGTAGTCTTTTCTTTCAGCCAGGGACCCTCTACCGCTTTATGCCCCAATCCCACTACTGCCTTGTGGCACTACCCCGCGGCGTTAAAGCGCCGACCCGGCGCTTGTCACGAAAGGGGAGTGTTGGGTGACACATAAGGCTTCAGTCTGACGACGTGCACAACAGTGGATGGTGGTGGCATTGAGTGCGCTTCGTCGACGACTCGCTGTATCTCGTAGGTGAGGTTGGTGATCTTGCGAAGGACTTTGTATGGTTCGTCATAGCGAAATAAAAGTTTTTCTGAGAGGCCGATGTGACGACATGGGGTCCACAAGAGTACGAGAGAACCTGGTGCATACGAAACTTCGCGGTGGTGACGATCGTATCGATCTTTCTGAGAGGCTTGAGAAAGCATGAGTCGTTCTCGGGCAATCTGTCGTGCTGCGTTGGCTCGCTCTATGGCATCGCGGACGTATGTGACAGGGGAGCTTGAACCAGCGGGAAGGAGTGTATCAAGAGGCAGAGAGGGTTCCCGTCCATAAAGAAGGTAGAACGGGGAATAGCCTGCGGTGTCATGTCTGGAGGAGTTGTAAGCGAAGGTGACGTAGGGTAACGTTGCGTCCCAGTCACGGTGGTCTGGAGAAACATACATTGACATCATGTCCGTGATAGTGCGATTCAGGCGCTCTGTAAGTCCATTAGTTTGTGGATGGTATGCCGTTGTGAACTTGTGGTTCGTGGAACAGGAACGTACGATATCCTGGACGACGCGAGATAAAAAGTATCGGCCTTGGTCAGTAACGAGCTGTCGAGGAGCGCCGTGATGCAATATGATGTCATGTAGCAGAAAGTCGGCGACATCGGTAGCGCAGCTGGTTGGAAGAGCGCGGGTGATCGCGTAACGTGTCGCGTAGTCGGTCGCCACGGCAACCCATTTGTTCCTGGATGCAGAAGTGAGAAATGGCTTGAGAAGGTCGAGCCCTACGCGGTAGAATGGTTCAGCAGGGATCTCAATAGGGTTAAGAAGGCCAGCTGGAAGCGATGTTGGTCGTTTTCGACGTTGACAAAGGTCGCAGCCGGCGACATACTTTTGCACAGAGCGATATAGGCGTGGCCAGAAAAAAACGGCGCCGGACGCGATCATAAGTGCGGGTGACTCCCAGGTGACCAGCGGCAGGTTCATCGTGAAGCTGTCGGAGAACATCTACACGCAAATGGGAAGGCACGACGAGAAGGCGGTCAGGACTATTAGGGCGCATGTTGTGGCGGTAGAGAACTCCTTCTTGAAGGAAATACAAGTTCAGAGAAGTGGGTGGAGTAGCGGAACTCAGGCTTTCTATGATGGGAAGTAAATCCGGGTCGCGGCGTTGCACAGAAGCGATATCAAGAAGTCTGTTATTGATAAGACGCAAGCCTCCGTAGCTCTCTCTGTGGCGTCTGGTGGATCCACTGGATGCCGTGACAGGCAGTTGGCGTCTTGATGGAGGTGACCATATTTATACACGACCGAGAAGGTGTATTCTTGGAGGCGTAGAGACCAACGACCGAGACGTCCCGTGGGATCCTTTAGCGAGGAAAGCCAGCAGAGTGCATGATGATCAGTTACAACAGTAAAACTGCGGCCGAAGAGGTACGGGCGAAATTTAGCGACAGCCGAAACAAGAGCAAGACACTCTCTTTCGTTGATGGAATAGTTCCTCTCGGCAGGGGATAAAAGGCGGCTGGCGTAGACGATGACACAGTCACGTCCATGCTGACGCTGAGCTAAAACAGCACCGATTCCGTGGCCACTCGCGTCCGTACGAACTTCTGTCGGGGCAGTCTGATCGAAGTGGGCTAATATTGGCGTAGTCGTGAGGGCTGCAATGAGCGCCGAAAATGCAGCACTCTGAGGTGAATTCTTAGTAAATGGGACGTCTTTTTTAAGAAGCTCAGTGAGAGGCCGCGCAATATCGGCGAAATTTCGTATGAAGCGGCGAAAATAGGAACACAAACCAAGGAAGCTCCGGACATCCTTAGGAGAAGAGGGCACGGGAAATTGAGTCAATGCGCGAATTTTGTCCGGATCGGGCTGTACCCCAGATGCGTTAACGAGGTGACCAAGTACAGTTATTTCGCGACGGCCGAAACGGCATTTGGAGGAGTTCAGTTGGTGACCAGCGTTGCGAAATACTTGGAGAATACTGGACAGTCGCTCTAGATGGCTTGCGAACGTCGGTGAAAAAAACAATTATATCATCTAAGTAGCACAAGCAAGTGGACCATTTAAAGCCACGCAGAAGGGAGTCCATCATGCGCTCAAAGGTGGCCGGCGCATTACAAAGCCCAAACGGCATTACTTTAAATCACTTTTCGCAGTTTAATACAGAGAGCAGCGCTCATGACTGAAATTTGTGCACCAGTGTCTATGAGGGCTGTAACGGTAATGTCATACACCAAAAGGTCCAAAATATTGCGGCGTGTAGGAATCGTCAACAGACGATTTGCAGAATGGGTAGTTAATGCAGCGTCACCTCCGGGAGCTGCATGGTCTAGTTTCCCGAGGTTGAGGGCCCAGGTCGTGCAGGGGACCTGGATCGAGAAATCATCGGCGAGAGAGATCGGTGGCCTTGGGGTGATGGTGACCGGCTGGACCTTCGGCCCTGAACGTTAGTAGGAGCAGGCTGTGGATCGTACGGAGTAGAAAAGCGGCGAGATCTGCCTTCAAAGCGACGCCATGTCCCAGTGTTCCAAGATGAATTGAATGACCAACGATTGCGACAGTAGCGTGCAATGTGGCCGGCGCGAGAGCAGTGAAAGCAGATCGGTCTATCATCCGACGTTCTTCATTCAGCAGGGTTCCGGTAGCGGGAAGGGTAGCGTGAAGGGCACACTGGAATCTGGTTAACAGAAGCCGAGCTCTCGGTGGTGCGAACAGCGCAAAGATGCCGAGATTTGCTATTTCTTGGCGAACGACGGCTTGGATGAGAAAGACGGTGAATGCGTTTTCTTGAGGACCATCAGAGGCGATGGCTGCAGGAGCCATTGCTACGAGTTCGCGACGAACGATTCGGGTGACATTTTCGGACGATGTAGCTTGAGTGAACTTGGGGCTGTCTTCACAGGTCGAAGTGGCTGCAGTATTAGGCATACGCGCAAACTGGCGGGTTATGCGACGGTTCTTGGCGTGCTCGAAGCGCTGACACTCCTTCACAACCGCGTCGACGGTGGCGCAATCTTTAACGATCAACAGATTGAAGGCGTCATCGGCAATTCCCTTCAATATGTGAGCGATTTTGTCAGTTTCGCTCATGTTCTCGTCCACCTTTCGACAGAGGCCCAATACGTCCTGTATGTAAGATACATACGATTCTGTCGATGTCTGCACGCGACATTCCAGGTCTTTCTTCGCGGCCTGCTGTCGCCCAAATGGCCTGCTGAATAACTCGAGAACCTTCAATTTGCAAACGTCCCAGCTGGTCAACTCCGACTCATGCGTCTCATACCAGGTGAGCGCCGTATCCCGCAAGTAAAATACAACGTTGGCCAGCATCAACGTAGGGTCCCACCTATAGTATTGACTCACGCGCTCGTACAAAGCAACCCAATCTTCAACATTCACCTTGTCCTTGCCTGTGCCCGAGAAGGTTCCGGGGTCTCGTGGAGGCAGGAGAATCAGAGGAGGCAGCTGCTGTTGCTGCTGCTGGTGCTGCTGGTGCTGGTGCTGCTGGTGCTGGTGCTGCTGCTGCTGCTGCAGCTGCGGCTGCTGTTGCTCTTGTGGGTGGGCCTGTTGAGCCATTGCAGGAAAATGAAGGTGGCGACCACTCCGAAGTTCCGTGTTGGTTTGCCGGAAAAGCCAGGTAGGCGTACCCAGCACCTCCACCAATAATCTTACAAGAAAACTTATATTTACAGATATTTACAACGATTACACGCGATGACAATGCCTGGCGCACTGGCGGGCTGGAACCAGTCTCTAACCACTTCGTAGTCTTTTCTTTCAGCCAGGGACCCTCTACCGCTTTATGCCCCAATCCCACTACTGCCTTGTGGCAATATATATATATATATACATATCTCTTCTGTGTACACCTGTCCTTAGGTCGCCAGGATGGCTCCCTCATCGCCCGAGGGTGATTGTAACGAGGGCAGTGGGCATGTAGTGTGAGGCCCCTGCAATGTCATGAGAAGGGAAGCTGCGACGGCGGCAGTGACGAGTTATGTGGCCTGGGATGCCACATGAAAAACATATTGGCTGATTATCCGAAGTTCGCCATTGGCTGACGGTAGGGGCACTTGTCGCTGAATAAGGTACCGGAAACGGTCGTGCAGGCGATGGCTTCATATAAACGTTCCGAGTTGTTTCGTATACAGCCGGAGACGGGACAGTCAACGGGCGGGCTGGTGGCGTCGACGAATAAACGTGGCGAGTTGCTTCGTAGATAGCCGGAGACGATGGAGCGCGTGGCCGAGCAACAGCGGCTGCATATGTTAGTGGTGCGGTAACAGATGGTGGAGCCTGAGCTGGCGGCAATGCTTCGGCAACTTGCGATTCAATGACCTGGCGAAGCGAAGGCGATAAGGGTGCCATCGGCTCGGTAGTTCTGGTGATTATAAATAGCTGCCGGGCGACCTCCTCGCGTATGAATTGCTTTATGAGTGGCATTAAAGCAGAGAGGTCGGCAGTGTCATGGCGATAGTCGAGGGATGAGAGGTCCGCGGTGTCAGGAGCAGCGCAACGTGTGGAAGCACGTTGCCTACGCAGCTCATCATAACTTTGGCAGAGCTGAATCACCTCGGCGACCGTCTGGAGACTCTTCGCAGCAAGCATTTGGAATGCACCGTCGTCGATTCCTTTCATTATGTTTTTTATCTTGCCTGCCTCATCCAGAGTCGGGTTGACGAGCTGGCAGAGAAAGAGCACATCATCGATATAGCTCGTGAAAGTCTCATCTGTTCTCTTTACTCTGCCACGCAAGCGCTGTTCAGCACAAACGCGGCGGACAGCAGGACGTCCGAAGACTTCCGAGAGGGTTTTTGCCAATTCCGACTAGGTACTGAAATCACTTTGATGATTCCTGTATCATTGTTTCGCCACGTCGGTCAGGTAAAAATTCACAATTGTGAGCTTATCGGCTGCGTTCCACTTATTGTAGGCGCTCACCAGTTCATACTCGGCAATTCAGGTTCCACATCTTGGTCCTCTGTGCCACCAAATATGGGGGGGGGGGGTCGCGCTGCCGGAGAGCGCCAGCGCAGAAGACAGGTATGGGTGCGAGACCTGGAGTGGCGGCCTGAGGCGGTCCCGGATCAGTCATCGCAGAAGGTGGTTAGAGTGTGCGGCTACGAAGTTTCAGGGTGAGGACCATATGTACCCAGCACCTCCACCGCTTGAAATGGGGTGTTGAACCAGCAGGAGTTGACTCGGCGAGCGAAAGCTTTATTGAGCGCAAGGGCTAACTGAACGCAAGCCTGCGATCACAGCGAGTCTTCTTCCTTTTTCTATATTCGAGCTGCATGCCCACTGCCCTGGTTACAATATATATATATATATATATATATATATATATTTCTTGAAAGTCTTCCTGGATTCGGGTCGAGTTATAGGTCACCAGAAGAAGTGAACGAGCAAACGAAAAACGATGCTTTATTGCCTTTGTCTTTACTTTTTTTTAACGTTATGGCCGGGGACCGGCCTTCGTCAGGGCATACGTGCATATTACACTAACACGCACTTCTTAAGGACATAGCATGGGGGCCCCCAATTGTGAATAATCACTCTTAGCAATATTTACATACATGTTAACAAAAAGATATTCAGACATGCGCAGCATTTTGTTGATAGCGGAGCAGCAGTGCGCTATACAGAATATGAAAGGACAAGGTGACTTGAAAATATAGATACAAATGATATGACGGACACTAGTGATATCGCAACATTTGTGAATGAATAGAAACAATAAAAGAAGGCAATGCCCTGTTAAGTCACGTTCGTTGTCAATGAAATATACATGAGCATAATATCACCATTGATGTCACAATGTGGTAACAGAGTGTGCATGCGTTCTGGTCAACTAACTAATGTGTCACCAATGACACCGCAGCGTAATCACGGCAGTGAACGAACGTGTATGTGGGCTACGGTGGTTGATTTATCTGTTTTGCCGGTAAAAACGTAAGCCTCCCTGGGTTCTCGTTTAATCCAGACGCTATGGCGTTAAATTTATGAATAAGAAAAGATTCACGAACTTCCCTTTCGTAGTGCGATTTAAAACCAGATTCGAGTATTCTGGCAGTTATGTTGTCGAAAGAGTGGCCTGGGGGAGCGAGGTGTTTGGACAGGGGAAGGCTAGGCAGGCACAAGACGTGTGACCTGTGATTATTGAAGCGCAACCGGAAAACTGTCTCCGTTTGACCAATATATTGGAGGTCACACAATGAGCATTGAAGCAAGTAGATTGCATTGCTCGTGTCGCAGTCGAAATTGCCTTTTATACAGAGAGTGAAGTTTGACGCAGAGCTCCTAACAATACGCGACGTGGTCAGGTGGGGGCACACCTTGCAGCGTGCCTTGTTACATGGGTGACACCCCACTTGGGCGGGCGTTGATATTTTGGATGACGTAAGTATGTCTCGTAGGTTTCTCGATCGGCGGTAAACTGCTCGTGGAGGCTCCGGGGAGACGTCTTTGAGGCGATTGCTCTGCAATAGTATGTTGCAGTGCTTTTTGAGGATCACGTTAGCATTTGGAATTGACGGAGAATGTGTCAGAATTAAATTGATGTGCTTCCGGTGCGCAGGTTCTTTATTTAATTTTCGAAGCGCTCTTCGGTCCATTGCATCGGCGCGCATGATCGCTTTGTCCATAATGTGAAGCGGGTACTGTTGTACAGTTAGGGCATCACGAAGCTTATCCCAGTTTTCAACAAAGTCTGAATGTTCCTAGCAAAACTTTTTGAAACGAAGTGCTTGACTGTAGGGTATACTCGTCTTACAATGTTTTACATGGCTGCTTTTGAAATGAAGGTATCGGTGAGCGTCGGTGGGTTTTCTGTATACTTTAGTAGATAATTTTTCGCCGCAAAGGGATACTGTTACATCCAGGAAACAGATGGATGCCTTCGAGTACGATTGTGACAATGAAATGGATGGATGAATCTTGTTAAAGTCTGCAATGAAAGTCATGAGTTCCGCTTCGCCGTGATGCCAGATAAAAAAAATGTCGTCTATAAAACGTTTGTAGTAGTATGGTTGTAGTCTGCACGTTGAAGGAAAATGATTTTCCTATTGGCCCATAAGTATATTCGCGTAATTTGGACCAATTTTGGTGCCCATTGAAGTGCCACTAACTTGTACGTAGTGAACACCGCCGAACTGAAAATTGTTAAGCTCCAGGATGAGTTTTAATAATGTGGCTAATGTACAGCTATCAACAGATTTGTCACATGATGAGTCGTTATAAGCATCCACTACTGCACGAATGCCGTCTTTGTGAGGAATATTAGTATAAAGTGACGCAACATCTAATGTTACCAGAAATGAGTCAGCAGGTATATTGAGGTCGATGATGTCAGCGAGGAAATGAGAAGTGTCCTTCAGATAGGATGGAAAAGCTGGAGGTAGTATACTAATCAGGCCATCGACATAGCTTGAAAGTAGTTCGGTGACAGTGCTAATGCCTGACACTATAGGACGACCGGGGTTATTGGGCTTATGTATTTTAGGCAATAGGTAAAACCTTCCTGGAACAGGACTCAGTGGGACTAATGAGTGCTTTGCTTTATCGGAAAGTTTGTCATCCAGTATTAAATGCTTGATTGTATCAGTAACGATGGGGTTTTCACTGAGTCGCTTGTAAAACGTGTCATCATCTAGCTGTCTCTGAGCTTCACAAACGTAGTCCGTTCTGTTCATTATAACAATTGCGCCTCCTTTATCAGCGGGTTTTATTACAATATCTGTGCGTTCTTGTAAACATTTACCTGCATTCCGTTCTTTGAATGTGAGGTTTCCTTTGAATGAAATGCGGTTCCCATAAGCCTGCAGGATGTCACGCTGAACTGCAGAGATGTACATATCGAGGAATTTATCGCGTTGTGTTGGCGGCGTCCAGTGTTGATGGGAAGACATGTTACTCTTGGATGATGATCGTTTGTGGAAGAATTCGCTTAGCTTCATACTGCGCATGAATTCATCTAAGTCTTTTATCAAGTTAAATTGATTGTAGCCACCTGTAGCTGGACAGAAATTTAAGCGCCGAGCAAGCACACTCATTTCCGAGTCAGTGAAAACCACGTTTGAAACGTTTACTACGTTAGGTCTAGCTGATAGTTTGTCTCATCTAGAACAGGATGATTCGACGGGAAGGAAATCTTCGTTGGTCAGTGGTTTTGGAAGGGTAATGTGGTCGCGCAAACACTTTTTTGCTTTCTTCTGTTCAATTTCTAATTGTTTTTTTCTGTTCGTATTTGACTAGCGAAGCCAATTCAGAGGGATCCAACCTATGAGCCTTGCGCAACTGTCGTTCACTGTTTAGAAACGCTTTGACAGCAGAACTACAATGGTCGATGATGATGCGCATGAGAGCTAGGGACGCGTTCTTTAACGTTTCGTTCCATTTCTCGACGTTGCGTTGTGACATTTGGGAAGTTGCTGGTTTGAGCGAAATCGCAAGTCCTTTCGGTACAGTCAAGGTGTTGAAATAGGTGTTTAGCGTAGATGCGTGAAGTTTGTGTTTCATACGTTTTTCCACAATTTTTCTAATTCTGAGAAAGTCACGACTCTGAATGGGGTTGTCGAAAGAGGTCCGTATTAGTGAATTCTTTGAAGATACAGTGCTTTTCTCACGATTGCATTTTCTTAAAGGGTACCGGAGACAAAGAAATGTTTCCAGACCTTTCACGAGTGGAGAGTCCTTGGTTCTTTGCTTTCGCAGCAACTGTGGCGTAGGTAGATTTTTCTTGCGCAAGTGGCTCGGTGTACATTTCGGGCACTTGAAGGCGTTGGGGGGAAGATGAATGGGCGAAGACGCAAGTTCCACAAAACCAGGTTGGTAGGCGTTGGAGGATTGCTTCATGGGACCACTGGGCATGTGGTCTAGCCAAGAGGAAGACGAGGCGTCCATTGTGTTCCGGAAACAAAGCTGCTTGATGTGGCCAGCCATCAGCGCAACGCCCTCGAAGTTTGGGTGAAGGCCGTCGGCCGCGAGGACGCGCACCGACGGAAACCATTCCAAGGCATGGTCCAGAAAGAACACCCGGTCAGAGCGACAGCAGAAGCTCCGTAGGCGGTCGTTGAAATCACAGGCTTCGCGATTACAGTGGCGGACAATTGCTTCATTGTGCTTGTCACGACGGTGGTTTAAAGCACGGGGTAGTAATAAAGTTGCATAGATCCGGCTTATCATGGGGCGTTTCGACAGAATGAGTTGTAGCAGGGCCTTGTACTTGTGGAACGTTACCCGTCCAGTGCTGTGAACCAAATCATTTGTTCCAACATGAAGAATCAGAGTTGTCGTTGAAGATGGCACGAAGTCCAAAAGGCCATGTACGTCACGTATCACAGCGCCAAACTGTGTGGTAAAAGCAGGAGTGCCCCCTCGAAGAGGGTCGAATTGCTGAAACATATACTTCGTTTGGGAGTCGCCAACGACAGCTGTAGAAACTGTTGTCTTCGGAAATTTCCATTTGATCGTTTTCGTTGCCGTTCTGCCAGAATCCATAGGTATTTGGTAGTTCTTGAAAGCGTTCCTGGATTCGGGTCGAGTTATAAGTCACCAGAAGAAGCGAACGAGCAAACGAAAAACGATGCTTTATTGCCTTTTTTTACTTTTTTTCCAACGTTACGGCCGGGGACCGGCCTTCGTCAGGGCATACGTGCATATTACTTTAACACGCACTTCTTAAAAACATAGCATGGGTGCCCCCAATTGTGAATATTCACACACATGTTAGCAATATTGACATACATGTTAACAAAAAGATATTCAGACATGCGCAGCATTTTGTTGATAACGGAGCAGCAGTGCGCTATACAGAATATGGTAGGGCAAGGTGACTTGAAAACATAGATACAAATAATATGACGGACACTAGTGATATCGCAACGTTTGTGAATGAATAGAAACAATAAAAGAAGGCAATGCCATGTTAAGTTACGTTCGTTGTCAATAAAATATACATGAGCATAATATCACCATTAATGTCACAATGTGGTAACAGAGTGTGCATGTGTTCTGGTCAACTAACTAACGTTTCACCAATGACAACGCAACGTAATCACGGCAGTGAACGAACGTGTATGTGGGCTACGGCGGTTGATTTATCTGTTTTGCCGGTAAAAACGTAAGCCTTCCTGGGTTCTCGTTTATTCCAGACGCTATGGCGTTAAATTTATGAATAAGAAAAGATTCACGAACTTCCCTTTCGTAGTCCGATTTAAAACCAGATTCGAGTATTGTGGCAGTTATGTTGTCGAAAGAGTGGCCTGGGGTAGCGAGGTGTTTGGACAGGGGAAGGCTAGGCAGGCACAAGACGTGTGACCTGTGATTATTGAAGCGCAACCGGAAAACTGTCTCTGTTTGACCAATATATTGGAGGTCACACAATGAGCATTGAAGCAAGTAGATTGCATTGCTCCTGTCGCAGTCGAAATTGCCTTTTATACAGAGAGTGAAGTTTGACGCAGAGCTCTTAACAATACGCGACGTGGTCATGTGGGGGCACACCTTGAAGCGTGCCTTGTTACATGGGTGACACCCCACATGGGCGGGCGTTGGTATTTTGGATGGCGTAAGTATGTCTCGTAGGTTTCTCGATCGGCGGTAAACTGCTCGTGGAGGCTTCGGGTAGACGTCTTTGAGGCGATTGCTCTGCATTAGTATGTTGTAGTGCTTTTTGAGGATCACGTTAGCATTTGGAATTGACGGAAAATGTGTCAGAATTAAATTGATGTTATTATTATTATTATAATTATTATTATTATTAGTCACAATACTGTAAGCCCTGTCGGGCTGTTACAGAGTGGGAACTACATCATACAATGACAATTCTAATTTACCAAGAAAAGATTCAACTGTGTCTACATTCTCAAAGAAATCGGCGGCAGGACAATTCCAGTCGACAATCGTTCTGACAACAAAAGTGTTTTTAAATGTGTAAATTCTCGGTGTGTAGGGCATAATTACGTGTGGGTGATTGGTTCTTGATGAGACTCTTCCTGGGGGACGCAACTTTAGTCGAGTGATTTTTCGGCGAATGGCAAGTTGAGGAAGTTTAAACTCAGTGAGCAGGGTTGTTATTGACTGCCTCCTCTCATAAACGGAAAAAATAAATCGCGCTGCTAGCCTCTGAACACGCTCCAGTTTATCTATTTGATATTGGTGATGCGGGTCCCAGATCACACTAGCGTATTCTAAAGTAGGCCGAACAATAGTTTTGTACGCCTGAAGTTTAACCTCAGGAGGAGCACCTCTCAATTTACGTCTCAGTAGTCCAAGTTTCCGCTGCGCTGATCCGCAGATATTGTCAATATGTGCATTCCAATTTAGTGACCACGTCGCGTTTGTCGCGTATGACCACGTCGCGTATGACCACGTCGCGTATGTTCTTCCGGTGCGCAGGTTCTTTATTTGATTTTAGAAGCGCTCTTCGGTCCATTGCATCGGCGCGCATGATCGCGTTTCGATAATCTGAGGCGGGTACTGTTGTACAGTTAGGGCATCACGAAGCTTATCACAGTTTTCAACGAAGTCTGAATGTTCAGAGCAAACCTTTTGAAATGAAGTGCTTGACTGTAGGGTATACTCGTCTTACATGGCTGCTTTTGAAATGAAGGTATTGGTGAGCGTCGGTGGGTTTTCTGTATTCTTTACTAGATAATTTTTCGCCGCAAAGGGATACTGTTACATCCAGGAAACAGATGGATACCTTCGAGGACGATTGTGACAATGAAATGGATGGCAATGAAATGGACGACAAGACAATGACAATGACATGAATGTAAATAAGAAGAAAGAAAAGTGGGTGAAAAAATAACCAGCCGTGAGTAGGAATCGAACCTACGAACTTCGAATAACGCGTTCGATGCTCTAACCACTGAGCTATCACAGCGGCCTTCTCTCCTTCCACTTTTAGGGGTTTATATGTCAATTTAGAAGTAGGAGTGTCAGTCAGCGCCATTTATAAGCGAAGCGACGAGTGTGAAACACTCTTTTAAGCGCTTTTGTGGCGTCACGTAGCACGTGAACCTATTACGCGCGGGCAGCTGATCAATACTCTCTCGTATACAAGCTAATGACAACAAGTCTGCCAGTACGAGACCCTCGTTAATGAATAAGGGAAAGAAGTGTATACCTAAGCGCTCGTTTTTCCGTGTTTTGACACAATAATAATGAGATCTAACAGATAGTAATGCCAAGGAATGTATAGGGGAAGTTAATAGAACACATGGAATGTAAATAAAAAGAAAAAAAGTGGGTGAAAAAATAACCAGCCGCGAGCAGGAATCGAACCTACAACCTTCGAATAACGCGTTCGATGCGAGCATCGAACGCGTCATTATAGAGCTTGAAGCCTTCCACATCCGAAGGAACAACGACAGCCTGCTGTCTATTGCGCTGAGCGACGCAGAATTTAGCTATCTTTCCAACACCTGGAGAAGATGATACCAATGTATATAATTTTTCCCTTGCTTGCGGCGTGTTTCGATGTATTGCTTTTTTTATTTGCATTTTGTCAAGTTGCTCTTCGCCTGTATATAAGCTGTTCTTTCCCAAACAAATGTTAGTTGCAAGTGAGCGCCTGTCTGTGTTCTTTTACTTCGTCGTCGTCTCGTGTGCGCTGTTCCACCAAGATGAACGCATACCAACTCGCTGAAGCTTCCGTTCTTATAAAATATGCCAAGCTCAAATAATATAAGTCGCAATCACTAAACTGCATGGTCGAATTGCGCAGCTAAATTGATATATACACAGAGCGGGTCTGGCAGCCTCCCCTTATTGTTCTTCTTGCAGAGTAAATGAGTCAATCAAACATTACCTCATTTCCCGTAATAGATACTCTGCCTTGCGCAAAAATACTTCGGTTGCCCTTTGCCGCCTCCTTACAATAGATTTAAACGCACATTATTGTGCTTTCTTTCGAGGCTTCGTACCTTTGCCAAAGAAACGTGAAGATCGCTGACGCATCGCAGAAGTTCGTCAAAGGTTCAAAGAGGTTTAAATGTCGACATCGATCTCCGTTAGACGTTTGTTGTTTTTCAAATTCATTGTAATTCAATTGCCACCATTCATTGAATTAAAATAAAGTTTATTATTCCACTATAATTCGCCCTGTTTCATGTTTTTTTTCTTTCTCGTAAATAAATCGAACGTAACTTTTTATTAAAGAAGTCATTCATGAAAACTATCCGGTTCTTGACATATCCCCCAGCGTGGGTGAGCACCACGTATACAAGGAACTTGACTTGACTTGCTTCAGGCCGGCTGTTCGTTTGTTTGTAGCCTAGAATCTATGGCTCATACCCACTCTGGGGGATTGGCCAAGAGAACATGTAGTCTGATATGGACGATAACTGCATTGTTGCTTACTACAAAAAAGAGAAAAAATTTTTGTAAAATGAAAACAGTATAATAAAAAACAAAACAAAGATTCAGAGAGTGAGAAAAAATCAACAAGAAAATAGACACTAATAACCATCCTTTGATTTTGGGAGCCGACCAGACAGCTGGTTTTGCCAAACCCGATTAATTTGGTATGTCACGGAATTATCCAAATTCGAAAATTACTTCTCGACCCACTTTTTTTGAGTATCTGTTAACATGGGCTTTATGCTAAAAACTTTTGTCTTGGACGCCTTCGAAGGCTCTTGTCTTCGACGTTGTTAGCCCTACGGGGACTAGTGCCGAGACCGTCGTGCAGCATCAGGGAGCTCGAAACTTCCAAGTCACCGTGAAGAGCATGGCCTCCATGTCTCTAATCGTCAATGCTGGCTGCCTGGTGATTGGTGGCGAGGGTGTTCGAGTCGTTCCCGTTGGCCCACAAGTGACCAACGTCGCCTGCCTGTTCCTGCCATCGTTCGTCTCAAACGAAGCTCTCGTCCAAGCGCTATCCCCATATGACAAGGTGTTCACTGTCACCAGTGGTTTGATGAGCGGGCGACGCTGCGTACTCACTGGAACGCGGTATGTTCGAATGGAGGTAAACGCCGCTAATCCTGTGCCGAACTACCTGCGCATCTCCGGTCACCGTGCTACGTTTGACTACCGTGGTCTCCAGCGTGTATGTCGAAGATGTGGCGCAGGGGACCATCTACGAGCCCAGTGCACAACACCGTATTGTGGTCGCTGCGGTGCGCACGGTCACGTTAGTGAAGGATGTGACCGCCCGTGTAAACGCTGCGGGGACGGCCACCCAACTGTGGTTTGCCCTGTCCGCCGCTCTTACTCAGACGCTGCCGATGGTGCCTTTCCACCACTGACACCGGCAACGGGACCAACTACCGACTCGGCGGACACAGAGGAGGTCACCGACGCTGTGCTGGCCTCACCCCTACAAGTTACTTCAAACGAAGCGCACAGCGAAAGCGCGATTGTCGATGCGACGCTTGGCGCGTCGGCCTCCCCGCTGGTGCAGGAATCGTGCGCTTCGAAAGACGCAACGCACTGCCCTGAAAACGGCGTCGGCGTCTCTTCTGTG
The DNA here is from genome assembly GCA_013436015.1 of Rhipicephalus annulatus. Lineage (NCBI taxonomy): Eukaryota > Metazoa > Arthropoda > Arachnida > Ixodida > Ixodidae > Rhipicephalus > Rhipicephalus annulatus. The sequence goes on from WOVY01004037.1 coordinate 26,522, forward strand.
ACGCCACATGATGTTCAGTGCGCAAATGACCACAGTTCTCAGGCTGCTGTTGTTGGAGTTGACCTTAGAGCACTGTTATTTCGGAAAACAGTGGCGAAAATACCACAGACTTTTTGTTGCAGCCGCTCCGACCATTCCGACATCGCGTCGTACACGTAAAAAATCGCCCACACAAAGGGTGCCTACACCGGCCTGCCGAGACGTGGACAGTGCTACCAGCATTAAGGATGTGGATCCAAGCTTGCCGGCGGCTCAGTCCCTACCTCCTCAGGACACGTCTTCGGAAGACGGCTTCAGCCTGGGACTGCATAGTAGCATCGGACTGTCTAGCCTTGCCGATTTCGACGTCAAAATGGGAGCTCCACGTGAAACAAAGCGAGGACACACTTCCAGCTCTTGCTCGGATGAACGCAGTGATGGCCGTGGTAAAATCCAACGGTCCAAAAAACCTCGACCCTCTTCTGGAGGGTCGAACAGTGCGTTGTAATTTGGTTGAGCAAGTTTCCCTTGGACACTTTCCAGGACACCGTCTAGAACTATGCGTCCAGGTTAGTCTTTACTTTTTATTATGGCTATTACACTGCATATTATTTCATTGAACGTTCAGGGTTTTCGCAGTCCGGCAAAGCAGGCTGCAGTGATTAGTGTCGCCCGCGCTGCAAATTGTGATGTTTTGTGTCTCCAGGAACCCAATTTATTCTCGCTATCCGACGTGCTTGCTTTTAAACGAAAGTTCAACCTAGATTGTTATTTCTCTTTCGCTACATCTCGTTTTACGGGAGTATGTATTATTATTTTTAATCGAGCTCTATTACGGGATCATCATGATTTTTACGATGGCGTGGGCAGGGTTCTGGCTTTAGACTGTAGCTACTTTCTTTCAGATTAAGGATACTGTGTGTGTATGCGCCAGCGCAAACTGGACAGTCTAATGACTTTTTTAGAGACCTGGATGTGTTTTTTCTTGACGGTCTTGATGTCATTCTGATAGGCGACTTCAACTGCGTTCTAAATACGTGAACCGATGTACAAGGTCCTGGCTTGGGCCGGTCTGCTTGGAATTCACGCGAGCTGCGTCGCCTTGTCCACCACTTTTCATTACTAGACGTGCACAATGTAGTGCACAGAAATACCTTTGTTTGGACATGGCGACGTGGACGATCCTCCAGCAGGCTCGACCGGGCTTATATCCCACGACCGTTAGAGGCGTTTGTCTCCGATTTATGCGTTCCGTCCTTCTCACCTTCTCCTGTGTACGTCTCTGATCATCGGCCTATTGTCTTAAAGCTCGAAGTTCCATTTTCGTTTTCGGAAAAGCCATGGCGTCTTGATGTTCGCGTCCTGCAGGACGCGCGCTCAAGATCAGATTTGTCACGCGCAATACGTGTGTCACTCATGGCGTCTGGTCCTGAAGATTGGGATGCGCTTAAAACACAGTGGCGCCTGCGCTGCGCAGTAGAGGGGCGTTCGCTTCGTCGACTCGTTTCAGAAGAGCTTGCTGATACTGCGATGAAGTTACGCATTGCTTTGTGCGCCGAGACGCCTTCTCTTCCGATGCGAGCGTGGCAGCGTGAACTGCGTGAAAGCTTTCAACGCATGACTGCTGCTTCGTCCCTGGCGGCAGCAGCACGGCGCTGTAGACACGACCCATGTGCACATCCCGAGGTGCTGCGCTACGCGAGACATTCGTTTTTTGGGCAATCAGAGCCATCTGTCTCTATGACAGCACAAATACCACCTGCGGAGCGGCTTCTTACGCGTGATCGATCTGTTTTCTTGGCGCATTTTGAAGCAATGCCGTGTTCGGCCATGCGGATTAACTGTGATGAAACACCGCCAATGTTTAGAAATTTGCCCCGTATTCCTCAAGAAGCTGCGTATTGCCTGCACATCCCTCCATCGGCTGAAGAGGTAAAGGCGGCACTGAAATCTATGAAACGTGGAACGGCCCCAGGGCCAGACGGTTTCGCTGTTGAGTTTTATTTGACATTTTGGGATGAGATTGGTGCTACCTTTACCGCGGTAATACGGCGATGCTACGAGGACGGTGTCTTTTAGATGCGGAAGCATCTTATACTCACGCCTTGTAGTGCGCCGTGCGCGCCGTCCGCACCGCTTCTCGAACATTCGACAGCTGACGCGCGCGCATGCGCCGTCGCGCCGTCGCCCACCATATGTGCCACGCGCGCTTCTCCTTCGAGAGCATTCGACAGCTGACAGCGCATGCGCCGTCGCGCCGTCGCCATCTCTGCCGCGCGCGCGCTTCTCCTTCGAGAACATTCGACAGCTGACAGCGCATGCGCCGTCGCGCTGTATATATACTCAAGGTCGGCGCTCGCTCGCTCAGTTGCCGCTCGTCGGTTGGTTTGTACGGCGCGTCGACGTCCAAGGTCGCGGTGAAATGAATTCCAACGAATCCACAAACACAATGATCGACGTCCCTTCGACCAGCGCCGCCCTTTCGCATACGTGTGTACGTGTTCACTCATTTAACACCCCCTCCTACAACCACGTTAACCAATTTAGCCATCGACCCAAGTAAGTCGCAATTTAACACCCCATTTCACAAACACGTTAACCAATGTAGCCATCGACCCAAGTAAGTCGCACTTTAACACCCCGTTAACCAATTATATGCTCCGCATCCTCCTCAGTGTTCCCCCGAGGGAAGCTGCGGGCAATTTTATCAAGTTTATGAGATGGACGCATTGTGCTTAATCCTAAGGGTACTGGTTCCTCTGTTAATCCTGAAGATTGGAGACCTATCACGCTCCTCAACGTTGACTATAAGATATTCGCAGCGGTAGCCGTTCAACGTTTGAGGGGTCTGTTGAACACCCTGGTAGGTCATCACCATACTTCATCAGTGCTTGGACGAGAAATACACAGCTTGTCATATACCACACGGGATATCATAGCCTATACTCTGTCACGATCTGCGCGTGGTATCCTTGTGTCTTTGAACCAGGAAAAAGCGTTTGACCGGGTAGAGCATGCGTATATCCTTAATGTGCTCACAGCCTTCGGCTTTTCTCATTCGTTTGTGGAAATGATTAAAAATACGTACACTGGTCTGAAAAGCACACTAGTTCTGGATGGCTGGGAAAGTGCCGCTTTTTCCATAACACGTGGGGTCAGTCAGGGATGTCCATTGTCTCCTGTGCTATTTGTCCTCAGCCTTGAGCCATACTCGCGTGCTCTTGACGCGGATTCACGTGTCCGGGGTCTTGCGCTTCCTGGTAGCGGTGTCGTGAAAGTCACAGCTTTCGCTGATGATATAACCTTGTACCTGTCAGATGAAGATAGCCTTTCAAGCAGCCTCCGTGTATTTTCCCAGTATGGCGACATTTCAGGTGCAGCGTTGAACATCTCCAAATCCCGGTATTTCTTCATTGGCTCTCCAAACTCCAGGCTTAGCGCCGGTTTTCCCATCCAGCCGGCTGCGTCCCATCGTATTTTAGGTTTTTTATACAACCACTACGGTATTTGCGAATCTGTTTGGTTGAACGCTCTCGAAGAGGTAAGACTAAAAATTCGGGATGCACAGCATTTCGACTTCCCGCTTCTTGAGAGGAGGTACCTAGCGCAGACTGTATTTTGCGGTCGCATTTGGTACCTTTCTCACGTCATGCAACCATCTTTACGTATCGTGCGATCACTGCAGTCTGCTTTGTGTTCCTTTTTTTTTTGGTCAGGCGGCACTGAGTTGGTCTCTCGCGCGGCACTGGGACAGCAGCGTTCTCAGTGAGGCTTTGCTTTCCCTTCAGTGTCCATACGCTGTCGGCTGCTGGCATTGCGCTTCTTTTTGCGCCTAGTGCAAGGGGAGGAATCTCCCGCACGAACGCTTGCATATTACTATCTGGGTACTCACCTTCGGCATTTGATTCCTAATGTGCAGCTTAACAGGGGGCCGCAGTCAATAACACTTCCTGTGTTTTATGCAACAACTGTGGCATTTTTTCGCCATGTCAAGTCGAGCTGTCCTGGCATAGATGTTTTGAACAACCACATAGTTGAGACAACTGCTGCTTTATTGCTTCCGTTGGTCCCGCCAGCCCGCCGTGCTCGCTCTGGACGGGTGTCTTGGAGCACCTTAACGGCTTCTTTTCTGCCTGCACACCTCCGGGACATCATGTGGCGCCTGGGATGGGGTGTGCTTCCCACTCTCGACCGCCTCAAAAGGTGGAGAATAGTCCAGTCAGCAACATGTCCTAACTGCTTTCTTCGGGAAACAAATCAGCATTTTCTGAGGCATTGTGTCGTTGCTCGCGTTTTTTTGGAGAGCCGTACATAATGGATTTAGCTGCCTCAGAGTGAATCGCTTCATTTCTTCTGGGCGTTGTTCGCGAGGCCACTTCGCTTGTCGTCTCATTGTTGCCGGCTGTTTCTGCCTCTGGCGCAACCGCTGCGAGGCGGTTGCAGCGGGCCACCGCCACCGCGCGCTCTACCCGATCCTAGAACGATTGTACTCGGAGCTGCTGTCTGTTTTGTCGGAGGAGCTCTTCTTCCTCGGTGAAGTGGAATTTCTTCGGCACTGGTCTTGCCCTTTTGTGTCGGTCTATGACGGACGAGTGAAACTTGTCTTTCGGCCGGCCTGGTATTGGTAGGCTGATCTGTCAATGCGCCAACAGAAATGGCATGCCAACATGTAAATATGCAAAATGTACATATTTATGTTTTATTTGTGTCTCTTGTTTACCTTGAAGTATTTTTTGTGGTTGTTTTTGTCTGAACCATCGAATGTACATGTTCTTTCAACGTCATCTCATATCTATGTTCATGTAACTGACGTCTGTTTTGTCAACATCGTTGGAGTACGTCTGAGAAGGAAATGTTCTGTTGAGTGTTACTGACGTTTGTGGCAATAAATTTTTTCTGAATAAAACGTTTAGAGTCTTGAACAAAATTGCACACCGCATCGAATGCATCTATGTGGCAATTTCCCACGGAGGCACCAAAATTTAGAAGATGTTCTGTGGATCATTTTAAACTTAGCTTCGCAAATGGAATAGCTAGAAGTATTTTCCTAATTACTGCAGAGTTCCGACATGAGCCAAAATAATGTCCAATAGTTTCTGATTCTTCGCTGAACGGACAAATGGAGGAAAGTATCAGACCAGCTCTGTGTAAATAAAAATTTAATGGGGGAACATGGCACCGGAATCTGGAGATGATAATTTCAAGTTTTTTTGACGGACTCCACTGGACTTTCTTTGGAAATTTGAGGTGCTGATATCCTGTCCATTTTGTGATATTTTTCAAACTATCTGTAAAAATAGCGCATTTCCTATATCTGACACCTGATAAGTATTCTAACTCGGGAAGTACCCATATTACTGGTGCATCAATTGATGCTCGTGCCAAGGCCTCTGCCAATTCATTTAATTGTAATCAGCAGTGACCTGGGACCCACAATAACTTTATGATTTGCTAATGCTAATGTGTGAAACGCTGCTAGAGCACGTGATTGTTCTGAGGTTGTCAAAGCTGCACACACCGAAAGTGAGTCTGTTAGGATGCTTGCACTGGTCTCGGTCGTAAGAATTTTTCGAAGAGCTAAAACAGTAGCTACTAGCTGTTCTTATTGTGCTCTTCGTCTTCCTCTGCACTGCGCTCTTTGCTAGCGCCTGAGCCCGTTGACGCTCTTCGTCTTCACAATATTGCCACTTGCCCACTAGGTACGGTGAGCGTAAGGCATGGCTGCCCGCTAGAATGGAAGATGTTCAGGGGCAGCGTGCGCTCTGGCTATTTGTTGTTATTGAGTCAGCCATCTTGTCAGTTTTCTGTGCGTCTCCCTGCCGCGTCGGTTCTTTTGAGTAAAAGACATGTCCAAGCATGTGACTATATATATATATATATATATATATATATATATATATATATATATATATATATATATATATATATATATATATATATATATATATATATATATATATATATATATATATATATATATATATAGCCATGTGCCACGCAAGACTACACATGATCAATTAAACAGAATTTTTATTCTGATAATGAGGCTGATGGCTGATGAGTGCAATCGTCAACACTTTTCGCCACGTGGTATGCCTGCGCGATATAACGAGTGCGTTGACTATGACGGCAATCGATGATTGAGGTCTGCGCAAAGGAAGGAGTGCAACCGCAATCAGGGCAATGGCTGTCGAAACCCCGCCCTTCTAGAGTGGCTGTTATTGTGTTGAACGAGCAAATCAATGCACGTTCAACCCAAATAGATTATCGAAATTTCCACAGCGCTCCACTGGCATCCCTCATAATCATGTCGTGATTTTGGAATATCAAACCCCAAGTATTCGTTTGTATTCCTAAATACTCGTAGTTTTGTGTAATGAACCACTAAACAAACAGTGCTACTGTAGACGCATGCCCTGTGGTTTGCTCTGTGCCCTCGACGTTTTATGTCCCTATCGTTACTACACGTCCCGAGGCACTAACATTACAGAACATTCTCTTAAATCCCTTGGTGGCGGCACCCATATTATATCTCTCAAGAAAAATTGTCTGTACGTGAGTGATTGAAGCTTCCAGGGGGATCTTATGAGTACCACTTCCACTTATTTGCATGAACCTTGCAATCGAATCTTTGGTGCTCGCGTACACTCAAATGAATAAGCTTCACTACTGGTGTCCTCTGTGTAATATTAACAAAGCGATTTATAACAATTGTTAAGCTGGCTAAACATTTTGGTGCTGTCTGCACTAGGGATGCTTACACTTATTGTGGTGCCCCTTTCCGGAGGTACACTGGGGTACCTGGCTGGAGCCACTTTTCTTTTTGCTATTGTTCTTTTTCTGAAATCATTTCTGTTTCTTTTATTTTTTTTATGGGTAGCGGCAGCACGTTTGGTAGCTGAAGCGGACGCGTACGTGTAATGCCACAGCTACGGTTTTAACGCCGCTGCTACTGTATTGTCGCTTCATTTATTTTTTTCGCGTGGCTTGCTAATGTTAAGGCTCAACTGCCTTGCCTAAAGATCTCGCTCAAAGTACGGAAGACCTTCATGATTGGACAAGACTTATTACAGAAAAAGCCGAGAAGCACATGAAGGAAATCAAGAAAAAAGAAGCATACGAAGGAAACCTAAGCAAAAATGAGGTAGAATACCTCTTAAAAGCTATACATGACAGATGGGAAAGTGGGACCGTTCCAGCAATCTGAAAACATGGGGAGATCATCATGATTTCTAAACCAAACAAACCACTGGGAATAACAGATATGCGACCCCATATCTCTGGCATTCTGCGTCGGTAAGCTGTATGAACGTATGGTCCTAAACAGACTAAACTGATACTTGGCTGACACGATGTAGTGACTCCGCCATCATTTGTCAGCGCAAGACATCCTGTTGCAAGGGAAGGAGGTCATGGATCACCTAAGCAAGCAAAGCAAAAGCGAAGTCTTTGCATTGGACGTGAAAGGAGCGTTTGATAATGCTTCTCATAGTGTGGTACTGTGAAACCTCCAGAAGACGCACTGCGGTGAAAAAGCATACCGCTACGTAGAAAACTTCTTACCAGCAGAACAGCAACAGTGTAGCTTGGCATTCTGAAGTCATATCAGTTTAAAATGACGAACAAAAGAATTCTTCAAAGCTCCTTTCTCTCGCCACTCCTTTTTACTATTGCCATGAAGGAACTGCCGAATATATTGAAAGCAATACATGGGATAAGCCACGCCCTTTGTGCAGATGATCTAACCATCTGGACAACCGGTGGCCCTGCAGGAGCACAGGAGGATGCACTTGAAGAGGCAGTGGGCCACAAATGAAAATTACCTCAATGCTTGTGGGCTCACATGCGTGCCAGAAAAGTCGGAGCTTCTTCTGTTGAAAGCCATCGCCCATTTGAAGCGCAAAATTGCTCCTGGTATTAGAATTTTATTAAAAGCCAGGTACTATTTCAGCACTTACACTACTAACACTGTTTTATTGTTTAATTCACAGTCATCTGAACTACTGCATCACCTCATGGAGTACCACATATGCAACTCACATAGCACCACTGCAACATTTACAAAATCAGGTCATCCGTATATTAACGTTCAGCTCATTCAGCTGCTGTGTGTCCGACAATCTTCATAATAACAGAATACTATCATTAGACAACCTTGTTAAATACAATTTATTCATAGTGTTATTTAAAATAATGAAGAACCCTCCTCCAGTAAATATATTTCCAGACGCCGTTCTAGTAAACACCAACCGAACAAGATTTGCAGCTAACAACAATTTATTCTTGCCATTAGTCCATACTAATTATGGAAAACACTCTGGTTATTTCACGGCCTTATCAACCTGGAACAGTCTTTCCCTTAACGTTAAGCAGTCTTCATCATTAGCTGTTTTTAAAAACACATTATTTACTTTTCTGCTGGATACCACAAAATTCTAAGATGTGCAATATTATCTACACCTGTTCATATTCATGCACTCTTAATGGTGCCGTAGCCACTCATCTTTTTCTTGCTTTTTTTGTTCCTCTGTTCGTTTCGTCAATGATATTTGGGTTTTTCTTTTATTTTTTATATGCTCTTTGCAGTGTTTTGTTGTACTTATGATTGTTAAAATTTGTTTTTAGTCTGTATTTCATTTATTCGTATAACTTATTCCACGTTGCTGCATTTTACCTGTGCATATTTATCACATTTTCTGACAGGAGGTCCCCCTTCAGCCACGTGCTCTGGGACCTCCTTCTGTATGTTTATGTAAGCATGTATGTTTTGTACGAAAGTAAAAATAAACTGAAACTGAAACTGAAACTGAAAGCCATCACAAAAGGGAGGCGGCCAACAGGTGAAATCCCAGAACCTAAGCTTTGGTTAAATAGAGTGCAAATTCCTAAAGTGGAATTGCTCAGAGTCCTGGATCTGGACACCCACAAAAACAGATCGGGCGTAGCCCCATAACCGAAGCTTCAAGCAATCGTAACACAAGTTGCACACTTGGTACGATGGGTATCAAAGAAAATACCCAGCTTGAAAGAACACGACACCATCAAGTCGATCCAAGAACTAATCATCAGCAGAATTACTTATGGAACCCCTTACTTGGATCTGAAGATTTTTGAAATTCAGAAACTCAATACCCTTATGCGAAAGGCCATCGAAACTATCATAGGAATCTCTGACCCTGCTTCCACGCAGCGACTACTACGTTTGGGCCCCCACAACATCTGGGAGGAGCTCGTCGAAGCACACAAAGTAACTGAACTAGAATGGCTTAGACTAACTGAAATGAAACTCGGCGAGCGACACTTCGCAGATTTAATTATTCTGAAGAAAAGCAACAATGTAACCAGGAAAGAAATATTCCAGCAACAGTTAGACAGAAAATCTATGTAGCCTGCATCCCACAAAACATGCATCCTATACATATAATCTCAAACGAATAAAAGCCACAATAAAGAAGCTCCGACAAGATTACGGTCGCAATGCGCAAACAAGGTAAACTGATGCAGTGAATTATCTCGGAATACCAGCACATGATGCCAGCGTAGTCAACAGTGAAGACAACGAGTGAACGGCAGCTAGCATCTTATAACTACCGAAATCGACACGGCAGAAGAAACACGATAGCGCTAGCAGTCTCAACCTGTACTGACACAGAAGTAATATTAACCGATTGGCAAGCAGCTTGTTGAAATTTTCATAAAGAAATAATTTCCAAGCAAGCCTTAAAAATTCTTGCCACTGCAGCGAAGACGAGTCTACCCGACACGTACATCTTTAGGGCTCCAGGTCACGAGTCCCTGATGAGAAATAAGGCAGCCAATGCTTTCGCCCAAGCTCTTTTTCACCAGGCCATCCCACAAGACGCTCCAAGGACAAAAGAAGATGTACCTAAAAAGTACAACTATATACTGCAGCACTACAGGTTAAACAGAAGAGTTTATCCTCCAGCTCACCCCAGACTGACTCGAGAAAAGGCAGTAACCCTCAGGAAGCTGCAAACTAACAATTACTTTCACGGTACGCTGCTTTACCGGATCTAACTAACCGAGTACTCGTTTGCAAGCACTGTGATGTCCCAAAAACCTTATTCCATATGATATGGGGACGCAGACAAAGGCCTGGAGCCGCTGCACTAACCTAAGGTCAGTGGGAGGCCAAGTTATGAGATATGGGCCGGACGAATTAGCGCAGCATGGTTCAACGAGTGCGGCAGAAGGCGAAGGCCCGCGGCTACCTGGAATAAGGAGGCCGCCCACCTTAGGCGCACCATGCGTTTACTGAAATAAAAGTTTATTCTCTCTCGCGCGCGCGTGGCTAGAGACAACACTGTACGGGGTACGAACGCGATAGCGCTGACGGGCTGACACGAGCGCACTTGATTATAGGTTTGATCATGACATAGTCTGAGATGCTGTCGCATGGTAACTTTCAATCGCTGTTTGGCTAAGCTCTGGGTCAAACTACATCTTCACCGGCCCTGATCATGATCAAAATCGATCGTCCGACTCCGAGATGATGATGATGATGATGATGATGATGATGATGATGATGATGATGATGTATTGATGATGATCATTTTACTCTGGCTCACACCCACAAAGGAGGATTGGACAAGAACCGGGCGGCATGATCTGAAAAGGCTTATGGTTTTGCAAATAGAAAGTAATTTTGGACTGACAAAAAATATTTGGCAGCAATAGTTGCGGCGGCATGTCCCCTTTCTAAGACGCATTTTTTCTGCCAACATGGCCTACTCGTGCTCGGTTTCCCGCGTCGTCAGTGGCCACCGTGGATTATCGTCCACGATCGCACGCACTCATCGCAGGGTGTCGAGGTGCTTGACCCCTGTGCTGCCTACTGTGCCTGCACGTCAACGAGGACCATATAAGCACCATCAACGAGGACCATATACGCACATGCCCAATTGCCCGGACTTCATTTGGCAGCAGCGGTTGCGGCAGCATGTCCCCTTTCTAAGACGCATTTCTTCTGTTGGTTGGTTGGTCGCCAGCTGCTGCACTTGGAAATTCGCGTTGTTTCTTTCGGAAAGGAAGAAGACGAAGTGTTGCTGTAGCTGAGTGTTTGCCGTTCATCTTCAGACTTTTCACTTATTCTCGCAGTTATATGGGGAACGTAGTTTCCTTTTCGGCGGCGATGGAAGTGGACTCATCTGCACGCCCACCTGAGTGGCCGGCGACAGCGCCGGCAGCCTCAAGGATGCGAAACTGCCTTTCCAGTGACAGCGAGGCTACCCTCATTGACACTGCCGAGAGCGTTGACAGCTCCGACGAAGAATACGTGACCGTCATGAGCCAGAAATCAAAGCGGAGGATGCTCAGGGCATCCATGGACGCATCTGCTGGGAGGGCCCCGCAAATCCCGCCGAGGTACACCGTCCTATTCTTGCCTACGCAACCATCCATCAACATAAGATTACTAAACAGACAAGCTGTATCTTCAGAGCTCGAGGCACTGGTGCCGAACAGTGTTAAGGATATCAGAGTGAGTCCCCGGAAAAATGTTGTAGCAGTGGACGTTGCTAAAGCGTCAGCGTTAGATTCACTGAGCAAAGTTACCGTCCTTGGCGGCATGAATGTTCACACTATCATTCCGCTAGGAAATCAGGCAACTACAGGCGTCATATATGACATCGATGTGACCATCTCGAACGAAGATCTGCCGATTCTTATTAAGCCTGCTAATGATGAGCCCCAAATACTACAGGTGTGCCGTCTAGGAAAGTCGAGATGTGTGAAGATATACTTTAAGAGTGATTGCCTACTGACACATGTTAAGGTGGGTTATTTCCGACATGCTGTGCGGCCATTTGTCCCTAAGCCGTTTCAGTGCCGGAAATGTCAGAAATTTGGTCATGTGAGCGCCGTCTGTGGAAATCCTACAACATGTTCTCGTTGTGGTGCACCACACTCTGCCGACAAATGTAAAGCTAATTCCTATAAATGCCCGAATTGCCAAGGGCCCCACGACGCCACATCAAAAGAGTGTCCAAAAATAAGGCAGGAGATTTCGGTTTTGAAGAAAATGGTAAGGGACCGTTCGACTTACCGAGAAGCGGTTGCTGTCGTCAGGCGACATCGTTGTCGTCGTCGACGTTCATCTAGAAAGCCTGCCCACAGCACCAAGTCTTCTGTAAAGCCTCCTTTCGTTGAATCGGCTTCACCACCACCACCGGACAAAAGGAACACGTGAACTGAGAATGCAGCCCCTGAAAAGGAGGCTCTGGAAGAAGCATGGCCATCACTTTCAAGGATAACGCCTGCAGAAAAACTGGAACGTGCACCGGTAGCACCACTTTCTGCATCTCGCCAAGATGAGGCGACTGAGCGTGACCGAGAAATTTTGAAAATGATTAGGTCTCTCATCAATGCCATTCGCACACTTATAGGCAACACGAACACGCCCACAGCACGATGCGCAGTGCAAGTATTGGATGCCCTGAGTCCAGCGCTTGCCAACTTCGCATAGACAAAATGGCTCTTTCACTGCCTTCATTCCGAGACGAAGTACGCAGCGCGACAGTTTTACAGTGGAATGCCAAAGGGCTCAAATCACGGATCTCATGTTTTCGACATTACGTTTTCCGCAACAGATTTCCTATATTAGTAATATGTGAACCGAATTTGTCAAAAGTGATGAAGCTTTCTGGCTACGAAGCCTTCACTTCATCGACTTGTGGTGAGCCCAGCAAAGTAATTATATATATCCGCACAGATTTAACCTACATTCCACATTTGGTGCAACCCCATAACGGAAATCAATACGTATGTCTCCGCGTTGCAAAGAAGAAGGTAGCCTTCACACTTATCGGCGCATACATTTCACCATCTGGTCAGTTCCATGGTGAAAGACTACATGACATCTTGACCGCTACACCTGGGCCTTGGATTGTTTTTGGTGATTTTAATGCTCATCACTTTCTTTTAGGAAGCACAAAGATCGATTCCAGAGGCCGGAAACTTGCTGAATTCGCCTCACGCCACGAACTTAACGTTATGAATGATGGCAGTCCAACGTATTTGCATGGTTTGAGATATAGCAGTTGCTTGGATCTTGCATTGGTGTCACGGCAATTCGCTCAACAAGTGCGATGGTTCACTGATATTGAGACTCACGGCAGTGATCATATTCCAACCTATCTGAAGGTCACAGGTTTTGCAACTTCCTCCTCATCAACTAACAGAAGAGTTAATTGGACAATGTACAAGGCAAAGGTGGAAGAGGCATGCGATGATATCGCGTGCGGCCTCGAGGAGGTAATGAAAAGTGTGATGGAAGAGGTTACGTGCGCCTTTAAATACACATCAAAGCGTACAGAATTTGATATAGAACTGTAACGACTACGAACGATTCGTAGGCGGGTGGAGAGGAGGTACAGGCGCACTAATTCGATTCATGACCTCAGAGACACTCGACGTCTACAAAAGAAAATCCTACGTCGAATGGACAAGCTGGAGGACCAACGGTGGAAGAAATTTTGTGAATCACTCGATCCTCGCAAGCCTATGTCCCATATATGGAGGACGGTGCGTGGCCTTGGCTCGACTCCACAACAACGTCAATTTAGCACATTGGCTCTTCGTCAAGGCCGCCTGCAGGTTGACGTTGCTGAAGATTTCTGCGTGAGGATTGCGGGCAATGTGGTTACCATGAGTGACGAAGTTCTCGGGGATGTTCCCGTAGCACGAGTTTCTGAACTGAATATGCTTTTCTCACTCGAGGAACTGGGTGCAGCTCTAGCCACCTGCAGACGTTCATCGTCACCTGGGCCGGACGGTATTACATACGCTGCTTTATGCCATCTTGGAAGACGAGGCCGAGACCAGCTACTAAAATGCTACAACCAGTCATGGAACGATGGCGTCGTTCCAGAAAGGCGGAAATCCAGCCGCTTGGTACCAATCCTCAAATCTGGAAAGTCGCCACTTGATCTGGCATCATATCGACCCATTGCGCTATCCAGCTGCGTGGGGAAAATAATGGAAAGAATGGTTCTGACACGCCTCGAGTGGTACCTTGAACGCTATAATATATACCCAGAGGCCATGGCTGGTTTTCGAAGAGGCCGCTCTTCTATTGATAATGTCATCGACCTCGAAACCTCTGTGCAAAAACAGAAGTACCTCAAGCGCATCTCGGTTGCAATGTTCCTCGATGTGAAAGGTGCATATGACAACGTAACGCACGATGCTATCCTAGATGCCTTGGTGAACGGTGGAATCGGTGGAGAAATGTTTCGATGGATTCGGAGCTACCTACAGAGGAGATCCTTCTTCGTGCTCACTGCGGAAGGCCGCACCGTTGATCATTACACCGCTCGTGGCGTTCCACAAGGCGGGGTTCTCAGCCCTACGGTGTTTAACCTCACGATCATTGGCCTTGTACAAAGCCTACCTCGATCAGTAAATATCTCTACATACGCTGATAATATATGTATCTGGGCTTCAGCAGTGACACGACTCCAGGTACGCGCACGGCTCCAGAAAGCAGCGAGAATAACGTCGACGTACCTCCATGCTCGAGGCCTCACAGCTTCCACCGAGAAGTGTGACTTAGTCCCTTTTACCCGCAAGCCCATGATCTGTTCTCCTGTTTCTATCGACAACGTGAACCTTTCGTATATGAGACGTCATCGATTCCTGGGCGTCACTATCGACAAAGATCTCTCGTGGAGTGCTCACATCTCGCACTTGAAAAAGAAGCTCAGCTCTATCACACACGTGATGAGATTTCTCGCTGGTATAATGTGGGGCACATCAGTGTCATCTATGTGTCAGCTGTACAGAGCGCTCTTCTTGGGATATTTGTGGTATAGCACGCCCGTGATTTCCAATGCCGAAAAAACTAACATCAGGGTCCTGCAAAGCATTCAAGGCCAAGTCCTCCGCACATACTTGGGGCTACCTCGGTGCGCTAATACGTTAGCAACAATTGGTATTGCTAAAGACCATCCGATCACGACATATATAACTGTCGACACACTCCGGACACATATCCGTCACATATCCAGAGTGCCTAACCACCACCTTGCTAGCTTGCCACTAGAAAGACCAAAGGCAGCTTTTTCCAAAGTTGTTGCGGCTAACCAGAATTCCATCTCGTGGAGATTCTCGCCCGCAACCATACCACTATCTCCAGAGTGGTGCATGAAAAGACCGACTGTGCACCTTGAAGTGCCGGGGATATCTAAAAAGGTAAGCCTGTCATCTGCAGCCCTCAAGCAGATCTCACTGGACCTCTTGCATTTGTCGTATGCTAACCGAATTCATGTTTACACGGACGGTTCGGTCTCGGGAAGTTCAACAGGTGCCTTTGTCATACAATCTCAATCAATCACCGTCAAATTCAAGACATCACACGTCATGACATCCACGGGATCCGAGCTCGCTGCTCTTCGAGCTGCTGTGGAGTTTGTTACGCAAGAATTCCCGAGTAGATGGGCCATTTTCTGCGACTCCAAAGCAGCCCTTCAATGCGTGCGAAATCTACGACGTGGAAACTACCACCAGATGGTGTATCATATTAATGAAATTTGTCATCGCGCTGCTGATCAAGGGCATGACATTGTTTTACAATGGTTGCCGCGCCACTGTGGCATTAGTGGTAACCACGTCGCCGACGACGCTGCCCGATGTGCCCACGATGGAGTGCCCACATTGTTAATACCCTTGTCAAGAGTAGACGCAGCTAGAGAACTTCGTCACATTGCGCATAAGGCCACGCTTGCGCACTGGAATTCTCCACTCACCTCCAATCATCACCCTACGAATCTTAAGTCACTACGTCAGAAACAACTGCCATCCAAGATTTCTTGACGGGACGCTACAATGCTGTGCCGGCTGTGGACTGGGGTAGCGTTTACTAAGTCATTCAGCCATCGCATTGGCATGGCGGATTCATCCATGTGTGAAAGCTGCAACTTTATAGAGACTATTGAACATCTCTTGTGCCACTGTGCCCAATTTGATGAAGATCGCCGGACTCTCCAGTGTGCCTTGAATAGACTCGATGACCGGCCATTTATTGAAGCAAAGATCTGAGGAGCCTGGTCGCGCAGCACATCAGCACAGAAAGCCACACGAGCCCTCCTGGGATACTTGTCAGCAACTTCATTGAGGGGCCGCCGGTGAAACTCGGCATTGTGTGTGTGATGTGACATGTGTCTATCTTTTTCTCTCTCTTTCACTCCCCCCTCCCCCTCCCCATGTGTAGGGTAGCAAACTGGACGCATAGTCAAGTTAACCTCCCTACCTTTCCTACATTCCTTCTCTCTCTCTCTCTCTTCTGTTGGTTGGTTATTTTCTGCACCTATTTGAAATTAATTCTGTCCGCAACTGCTGCCCAAACTCTTGTTTTTTAGTATCACTATGCATTCTCTAGCGCAACTGGCGAAAATAATTAAATATCTCGAAGAAATTTTGAATGAGGAGTTGAACTCCCTGATTGATGATTTGGTGTCGAAAGTTAACATCAAGTTGAAAGATCTTGGTTTGGGTCAGCATGCTTCGCTTTGCGAAAGTGCTCGTTTTATGAGCGAAGAATTTGACGAAATGAAGCTGCGATAGGAAGAGCTGGTAGCCTCGAACAAAGTGCTCTTGTCACGAAATGAAGCATTCGAAAAAAGAGTGGCTGGTCTCGAGCAGTATTCGAGGATGAATAATGTTGAGATGAAAGGTGTGCCTTCATCACAGGGTGAGGGTTGCGGAGCCATTGTGAGGTGAATCGGCGATTCTGTCGAGTGCCCCGTCTCACCCGCCGATATCGACTCTGTTCACCGTGTTAGCTCTAAGACCTCCGAAAAGAGCTTTATTGTTCGCTTCTGCTCGCGTGATAAAAAAAGAATGAGTTCATAAAGAAGGCTCACAGAGCCAGACTGCGCACTCACAAAATCGGCTTCTCTGGTGGCACTACCCTGCCAATCTATGTTAATGAACATTTAACTCTTCATAACAAGAAAATGTTCTCAAACGCGCTGGCACTGAAAAAAGGAACACAAGTGGAAGCACTTGTAGACCGATAACTGCCAGATAAAAGCCCGGAAAGCAGATCACAGCAGAGTCTGTCGCATTTTCACTGAGTCTTATCTTCGAATCTTCACGTTATGCATTGTGAACTTCCTTTCGCTCATACCTTAAACAAGGTATAGCTCACTCTCTCGTTTCATGGCCTTGCACTCTCCGGAATCTGTGCGTCGTCAACTTTCCGAAGTGAGTCGTTCCCTCATTCACTCCAACGCACGTAGCCATCGTAAGAATATACATGCAATTACTAACTTCATTTCCTCAGTTCAGCATGCCTTCACACATATCCGCATATCAGAGACTTGAATTTGTGACGCAGACAACTGCATGACTGGTTTCCCGTCTTATCAAGCTGAATATTGCCATCGCCAACATGATAGTCATAGGGGTGCCGCAATTTTTCTTTCCCAAGATTACACGTGTAGGTGTGACCTTGAATTAAATGTGAATCATTGCGAGTCAGTGTGGGTAGAGGTTGACCAATCATTCCTTATTAATGAAAAGAACCTAAATCTGGGTTGCATTTATCACTCACCATCCTCGTCCCTTTGTGATTTTTTGCGCCCTCTCACTGAAGTTTTATCTAAGCTTATTTTTGAAAATAAGAACGTAGTAATTGTAGGTGATGTGAATATTACCTTGCTTGACACGGACAGTACTTCTTATGCAAAATACACTGATTGTTTCACTGAGTTTGGCTTTAAATCACTTGTTGAGTGTCCAACTAGAGTAGCATCTCATAGTGCCGGTAGACTCATTGATCATGTGTTATCCGATTTGGCGTCACCACCCTGCGTGGGGGTCGTTGACACCGATATCACCGATCATTTTCCTATCTTCCTCAGATTCGTAAACATAACCCACATACGCAATATTAGCTATTCTACATCTGTATTTAGTTCCGATCCCTTTGTTGAGGCTATCAGTACAACTGACTGGGTGCCTGTTATGTCTATGTCAGACCCAGATGCAGCCTTGCGAGCATTTTGCTCGTCATTTTTACTCGCCGTTTCGACCAACACGCGTAATGTTCAATCTAAAAAAATACAATTATCCACACAACCCATCGATGATCAATGGTTTTCTAAAAAGTTCAATGGTTTTCTAAAAGAAAACATGTGTAAAAAGAAGAAGCGTCAGACCTTTATTATGCGTCTTGCTACACGATACAAGTCTTATTGCAGTCTATTAATTACCTTGCTCAAGCAAGTGAAAAAAAGGTACTATGAAAATTAGTTCGACAAGAATAGGACTAACCCCAAAAGGCAGTGGCAGCTGCTCAACTCCTTCCTTATCAAGTCATCTGCTAATGTCCCTCTAACCAAAATCGACTACAATGGATCCACCTTCTCTGAGCCCAAAGAAATTGCCAATGCCTTTTCGGAATATTTTTCTTCCGTCTATACTAACCACCGCCCCCATGCGCAGTCGTGTACCTCTCTGGGACGTACCACGCAGTCTTTCTTTCTTTTCCCAACAACACTACAGGAATTCCTTTTCACTATTCCACGATTATGTGTTCTTTGTTATTCTGCTTTTTCTTGTTTCAAACGTCGAAAGTTGATTGATATGTGGGGTTTAACGTCCTAAAACCACCATATGATTATGAGAGACGCCGTAGTGGAGGGCTCCGGAAATTTCGACCACCTGGGGTTCTTTAACGTGCACCCAAATCTGAGCACACGGGCCTACA
Source organism: Rhipicephalus annulatus (assembly GCA_013436015.1). Taxonomy (NCBI): domain Eukaryota; kingdom Metazoa; phylum Arthropoda; class Arachnida; order Ixodida; family Ixodidae; genus Rhipicephalus; species Rhipicephalus annulatus. The sequence continues at coordinate 45,231 of WOVY01004037.1, forward strand.
ACATTTCCGCCTCCATCGGAAATGCAGCCGCCACAGCCGGGATTCAAACCCGCGACCTGCGGGTCAGCAGCCGAGTACCTTAGCCACTAGACCATTGCGGCGGGGCAACGTCAAAAGTTGTGAAAGTGATGCTCACCCCTGTAATAATCCTCATGGGGGATTGAAAGTATTCTGTAAATAAAATAAAAAATAAAATAAAAATAAAAATACAGGGCCAGGGTTAGATGAAATTTTCGTATGGCATTTAAAACTGGTTGCACATTTAGTTTCCGATAAGCTGTGTCATATTATCAACCTTATGTTTAAAGAGGGTTTCTTTCTTTCATTCTTAAAAAAAGCTAAAGTAATTCCAGTTTTTTTAAGCGAATAACGAACAGTTTTTAACTACCGTCCAATTTCAATTCTTTCCTGCCTCATCAAACTAGTCGAAAAAATTTTCGTTGAACGTGTGAATGGATATTTAGTTAAATTTTGGTTGCTTAAAGACAGCCAATTTGGTTTCCGTCCAGGTAGGTCAACAAATCTAGCTGTGCTGTCTCTAACTGATTACATAAAGAGAAGTATCGATTCAGGAAATTTAGTGGGTTTGATTTTTTTAGACTTCACTAAAGCGTTTAACACTGTGAATCATCAAGTCTTATTGCATAAACTTCAGTCCTATGGAATTACTGGCCCTGCGCTTACATGGCCCTGCGCTTAAAACTACCTACTTGACCGACAGTACACAGTACACGCCGCAATAGGTTCTCTACAATAAAATATGTTAACCAAGGAGTACCGCAGTGCTCAGTATTGGGCCCTTCGCTATTTCTTTTATATATGGGTGATCTTCCTGATGTTCTTAGCGCTTCTGACTGTGGTCAGTGTGTTCTATACGCTGATGACAAAAATATCTTCATCTGATGAAAAAAATGATGCTCTTGTTTCAAGTTAAATCTTGCACTAAGCGCCCACATGAATTGTTGCAGCAGTATTCACTTAGGTATCGACCCCACAAAAACTGAATTTGTGGTTTTTAAAAGGGCTCAGAGGTAATTATCTACTATTTCCTTAATATAACTTGGTATTCATTCCATTTCTGCTTGTTCTGATGTCGTCTTCCTCGGCATACATCTTGACCAATGCCTTACCTTTCGTAGTCACTTTAACCATCTTAAGCACAAGATGGCGTTTAATATCCGCGCATTAATCAAAGCTCGCCCTTTCTTTTCCCCTGAAGCTCTACTAGCGCTGTGTTTTGCGTTCATTCATAGTCATATTACTTACGGTGTAGTCTCATGGGGCAACACTTATGCTTGTCATTTATCATCAATACAGCATATTCAAAATCAGTCAATACGCATTGTCACTTCTAGTTCTTCGCAATCGAACGCCTACACATTACTACGCTCTTACAATATCTTGCCAGTATGTCTTTTGTTCCGGTTGAATCTTGTGATTTTATTCCACAAACTGCTCTAAAATCAACTGGCATTCTAATTTATTGCATCTGATCTTATGCAGAATAATAATGTGACCAGGTTTGTAGCTAATAAAAATTTCATGTTACCCTCCGCTCATACTAATTATGGGCAAAAACTTCAGCTTTCAGAGCGATATTCTTTTAGAATGTGTTGCCTTCTAGCATTAGGCATTGTACTTCATTTCCTTTGTTCAAAAATTCGTCAAAAATCGTTTTCTCGAATAACCATACTTGTAATTGTTTAGCTGCTTGACTTGTTTTTTTCTTCGGTTATTTTTATTCTATGTTGCGTGTTTTGGCTTGATTTGTGATGTAAAGTGTATTTTGATGCCCATATATTGTAAGAATTGTCTTTTGCTCTGTATAAATTTTACCGTCATTTTGTATCGTCAAACCAAGGGTCCCGCTAAAATCTTTGGCTCTGGCACTCTCACCTGTATATCCTAAAATTTGTTACTTGTTTTTGGAAATAATAATAAAACTTGAAACTTCAACCTTGAAAGGTGTGAAAGCAAGCTTTACAGCATGCACCAGTTTGAACCACACCCGCTTAGATGGCAGGAAGCTGGAGGTAATAGCCACATTTCGATAAATGATGAACGAAAACAAAATACATCTTTAAATTAGTTTGGCTACTACTATTTGTAGCGTTCTCAGTTTTACGCAGTATATCTTTGACGTGATTCAAGGAGTAAAAGAAGCAACAACACCTCAGTTGTACACAAAAAAAAATTGCTTATTATGCAACCACCGGATCCTGTTTTGACGCAAATATAATATAAATCGACGCAAAACTCAAAGCAGCATGCTTCTCTAATATCTCAGTTATATAGCAGTGCAGATACGAAAACGAACAAACATGAAAACACGACTCACTTGATACACCGTGGGTGCGTCTATCACAGCCAGGCATTTTGTGCGAAATGCTGCGAGCTGTCCAGAAAAACTGTCCATTCATTGCAAGTCGTCACCGTTCAGATAACGCCGAAACACGGTGCTCTCTTTTCTGCGCGCTGGGGTAAAACGACAGTCTCGTGGTGTGTGTACTGTTTCTTTCATACACTTTTATTTAGTGCTACGTCACTGGTGGGACTTTTGAATTGTGTAAGGTTGATATGCCACTTTAGTTCACGCGAGCTAAACTTCTGGAGCCTAGAAAAGCTGCATCCTCTACGGCAGACCCTCCGAAGTTTTGAGTTGCCGCCGCACGTTGTGTAGCCTAGATAAATGAGAGGACTCTTCAGACCACCTCTTACGGTGGAGTCAGAGGCTTCGAGAATTCCATATTTTGCCGTAATTTAAGTCTTGACAAAAGCAATGCGACGCCGGCTGCCTGTCTGGTGAAGCGCACCGAGGATCAACGTCCCTCGAACCACGGTGCAAGCGCCGCAATAAAGAAACGGAGTTTCCAGCGCCCACTTTTGAAATTACCCTCTCTGTATTATTGGGAGGGCCGGATAAACGCTGGCCCGCAATCTTAGAGGCGATGGCAGGGATGATTTCTTATATATATATATATATATATATATATATATATATATATATATATATATATATATATATATATATATATATATATATATATATATATTTCGCGGATTTTCTTCGCAGCTTGGAAAAAAATTGTACAGATCAGACTTTATTCCAAATAATGCAATGAGAGTTTTTGAATATTCTCTCGATCTTAGCCAGTTCTATTTGCTGCCTACAGTCAATATATAGCAATTTATTTAAGAAAACCTTCGTACAAAATAATTACTGCGGTGGGCGAGAAAAGAGAGAACGCCCGTTCGTCAGGCAAGCTGTTGTTTCTGTCTTCGTCTCTCTCTTTCGCTAGCTCTCCGCGTGGTAGACCCAAGACGCCAACTTTATTCATCGCATTCGGCCATGACCGCACGCGCGCGGAGCTGCTGCAGTTTTCCTGGTGGGTGGGGTTGGCTGCTTCGTTGTGGTCGGTCCTGACCACAGTGCAACGTGGATCGGGTATCTCCGAGAAGCGTCTCTGGTGGGAGGCTTTGTCTGCTTCGGCGTGGTCGGTCCTGGAGACTTGCCTGAAGTGCATCCAGTAGTCGATATTGGCTGCTTTGCAACGGTGGGTCCTCGGGATGCTGCGACTCCGCTGGTGGATCTTCTATAAGTGGGTTTGACAGGAGGGCCTAATTAAATCGCATTGGTCGGCCTCGACCACACTGCGGCGTCGTATGATCCGCAAGACATGCTTCTAGCGGTCAGCCTTTGCTTTGCGGAGAGGTGACGGGGAGGGTTGCCGGAAGAGTATCTGGGGAGGCACCATAGCTGGCATGCCCTCTCGGTGTTTCTTTTCGGTGACTTTTGCGTGATAGTCAGCGCGGAGAAGACGGTCAACACTTTCGTCAGGATTCCTAATAACGGGCCGCTTCTTCGGTTTCAACAATGCCTGACGGCTCAGAAAGGGGTCTAGGTAGCTCTCTGGCGCCATGGTTGTGAAATCCTATGGAGGTTTTATTCCGTCAGCAGACCGTGGTAATACACTCTAAGGCAAAATGGTGTTAAAATGGTGTGTGGTTCGTCCTTTTGAGAACCAATGGCGCTGCCACAGCATTTAATCCTTTCAAGGACTAACCGCACCAGGTCTAACACTTATTCCCCACAGACGATCTCAAGGGACTAACATTTAGTCTTCACATTTACACCTCAGTGAGTAACCGTTAGTCCCACAATTCACCTCAAATGACTAACAATAAGTCCTCACATTTGCACGTTATAGGGCAACTATTAACCCCCACATTAACACATTACCGGGCAGCCGTTAGTCCTCACAGTTGCACTTTGCCGGACGAACGGTTGATCCACTCAAATACTCCAATCGGATTAACGTTTTGTCCCAGTTCAAACATTCTTTTTTGTCTATTTTCAGCTAGGCCTAATACAATTTTCGCCTGTTTTATGCGCAGTGAGCAACAAATTGCGCAGAAAAGAACACGCGAAAAATAGCTAGCCACCTATGTGTAACTGCTTTCTCAGTTACGGCAACAACGAAAGACAAAAGTGAGACATCGAAATATTTTATTTTTCTACATACACATGAACTTTCTCCATTCTTTTAAGTGAGTTCAGGGTGAAGTGTACAAGTCCAGTCTCGTCAAATCTTGTTCACTCCTTGGGGAGCTCCTCCGACGGAAGCGATAGATGACAGACATTGCAGATGCCAGCGCACGCAGCCTTCTGCCTGTTGTGCTGCCATGGCTGCACGTACAATAATATAGCAAGAATAGTTAAACACACATGACAGAAGATGAAGATGCACGCATATGACAAGTACGTGCACTTTAACATAAAAACAAGCGTTAAAAGAAGACACACAATTAACTTTACCTTCACATCGCAAACAGTCCTTCTGAAGCTGCTCTGACGAAAGACATGGATGACAGGGATCGCAGACGCAAGCGCACACAGACTTCAGCACGGTGTGTGCCCACGGGTGCACAATAAGTATGTAAAATAGTGAGTTACACGTGACAGAAGATGAGTACAAATGCATATGAAAAATACGTGCAAGGTGAAATGAAAACTTACGTGAGATATGACGTGCCAATAATTTCACCGTGATGTCACACATCGTCAAATACTCATTTCGATCCCCATGGCGCAACAGCTTAGGAGCGGCAGCCGCAGCCACAACTTCGTGAACCAGCGTGCCGCAACAAGTCGGCGAGTCCTAAGCGAGCGACGTCGTTCAGCTCGAGCAAGCGAACGCGAGACCAAACACTACGCTGCACGCGAAGTGTCTGCCGCCGGCGAAATTTGAACAGGAGAGCGAGCGTACGTTGGCCGCCGCCACGAACAGCGCCGAGCTAGTTTGGAGCTAGCGCCGAACAAATCGACGGTAATGCGGCCCTTTTCCACAAACTCGAGCGAGTGCAGCGCGCAAACGCGAGTCCGCCGCCGCGGCCAACGGACGGCGCCGAGGTGCTTCCGACCGACTTGCTGGAACGCCAACTGTAATGGCGACCGATTTTCGGTGAGTTCCGACGCTGGCGAAAGCCCCAGCAGCCCGTGCTGGTGCACTTACAGCGCGCGACATACTACAACCAAGCTCTTTACGAGAACCCGCAACGTGTTTTCGACGACTCCCAACACAGCGACGAGGTCTCAGCCCAATATCGTCAGCCCGGAGCTCATCGCGGTGGAGAAGACAGGCGAGCACTCGATGAGCGAGCGTATGGAAGGCCGACTGCAATGGCGGCCAATTTCCAGGCGGTCGCAAAGCACAGGTGAACTGCAGACGCCGAAGCTGATCTTCGAGGTGCATTTCGTGCGTGCGATGTACAACACGACCGAGACCGTTGCCGGCTAGTGCGATCCGTATCGCACACGCGACAAGTAGAGTAGAATAAAGAATGATAACCTACTTGCCTTAGAAATCATCGCCGTTTTCTGCCCTGAGTCGGACTGAAGTATATGTCCGATGGACGTGTTGTCTTCTCGGCCACCATATTGGCCTTCCCAACTGCTGCTGTCGTGTGTTGGTCGTGACTATCTTGCCGGAGATATACAGCGCGGCGTGGTGACGTGTCGACCCTTGCTCCAGACTTCACGGGTGCAGCGAAACGCAAAAGCAGCAGCCCACACTCATTCAAGCGTACACAAAACACCACGTCGTAATTTTTATATCGTCGAATCCAGGCGGCCGTGGTCGAGCCTTCCGAGCACGACGCAACGCGAACCGTCGCCGGCAGAATACGGGGAAAGACTGAGCTAGCAGAGGAGGAGAAGGAGAGATAGTTACCTTGGCAACGCTTTTCGCGCTGCCTGCAATCCCGGGCGGTTCATCCCTTTGGAGCGTGTTTGGAGACTAAGTGGTTTCGCGCGTCACGCTTCCCTCTGTGGTTGCTCTTCAACGGTCTATCCGTTCATCGCGCGAGCCGATTGAGCTCCGTTACTCCTTTTTCGGGTAATTTTGCCTTAGAGTGTAGCAACAATGAAAACCTTCCAGCGCTCGTTTCGTGAAACCTCGCTGAACTCATGAGTGTTCGACACATGATACTGCATCTCGTCCACCCGTTGATGGCGGTTCTGTTCCTATCTGAGCGGCGGCTCTCCCCAGAGGCGTGTTCTGACATCTGCAAAACGGTGTATGGTATTGACTTCATCCGGCGTCTCGAATGACTGCGCATCGCGTACGAGTACATTTAGCGCATCCAAGTCACCAAGGGAAGGTGAGCTCGGGCTACGCTAGAGCAACACCTCTGGAGGCAATGTGGTCTCGGCTCCTTGTCGTGGTGGTACTGTGTCGGACACCGGCGCAGTGTAACAGCGCTGCTTAAGTCCAGTGTTGGTATGAGGGCAGGTCGGGAAGCTTGCTGTCGACACGTAGCGGTGCGCAGTACCAGCCTCGAGGTTATGCCGCTCGAGAGCTGAATTCTCGTTCGCGGTGAGGTTGGAATGGGTGATGGAAGTAAAGTCGTAGCAAATTCATCCAAAGGCAGTTGTAGGGTCGTGGTGTTCATGTCCAAGGAAGCGTGGACGGTGTTCTTCAGATTGGGAGACCCTGCTGCCGATGACCCATGAAGGCTGATAGCTTCAGCCGGAAGGCTCAGTTGTCAGGCTGCATCATTGTAGTGAGCGGGAGAAGAGACAACACCCGTTCGTCGGGCAAGCTGTTCTATTCTGTCTTCATCTTCCTTTTTCGGTAGCTCTCCGCACGCTAGAGCCACGATGCCTGCTTTAGTCATCACATACTACAAACTTTTCTGTAGTGCGCATTGTGGCTGTGAGCACAGTGAAACGAGTGAAACTGCTGTCGGCAGTTTTACTCCTTATAAGAACACCCGGTATAAGGATAAAATACTCAGGTACTTTGCATTTCTTGTGCAACTTCTCCGTTTATAATTCCTGGGCAAATAATTACGTTATAATCCTTATGCTATGCATGCGTTTCCAAAGGCTACCAGGCACTTATCTGTTTGTGATACACTTCAAGCTGCTACAACATTCTGCAAAAGAAATTCAGCTGCGTGACACTCACTGCGTTGCAGGCCTGGGATGGCACTCTGAACGCGAGCAGTCGTCGCACGGGCTGCCCGCAGGTGCGTGCGCCGGAAGGCCTGTTGGGCGGTGACATCGAGTACGGTGAGGACTGCCTGCACCTGAACGTGTGGACCGCGGAGGGGAACCGCAAGCGCCCCGTGCTGGTGTGGATCCATGGCGGAGGATTCAACTATGGGTCGGCCGCGTACGACAACTACACGGGCGCGGTGATCGCCGCCAAAACGGGCCTAGTGGTGGTGTCGCTAAACTACCGCCTCGGGCTACTGGGATTCCTCAATGCCGACACACCCGAGGCGCCGGGCAACGTGGGATTTCTCGACCAGAACCTTGCTCTCAGGTAAGCGTTGTCCTCACACACAGGTCATGCACTCGAAACAGGGAAGAGGTGAAAAAAAAAGCTTAGACTAGACGGACGTCCTGTTGGCTACTCTGCTCTGGACAGCTAGGTCTGAGGTTTGGGGTTTTCTTTGAGGTTTTCCTTTTTTCACGTAAAAAACGAAGCAAGAAGCAAGGCTCTATGGCCTGACGGAGGCTATTGCACCGAAATACAGTCTGGCATAAAAAAAAAACATGTGTACACAATTAAGACGCAAACAAAGAATTTTTCATACGAAGACAAACAATCAGCATATTGTAATCTGGCTAATAAAAATTACAAATGTGAAAAATGAACAGAATTATGTGCAGTAGTAAAAGACCGTTAAAATATCATTATCGCAATATGCAGAATAGGTAAGCTCAAGAACGCATCTGCAAACATATACGTTTTTAAAGCAAGCAAACACAAAACAATAACAAAAAACCTGGAAGGATTGAAATAGCACTCTAAATAATTTGGACATATCTAACCCAAATATCTGTATTAAACGTATTCAATGTCATTCTCAAAGAGGATTACCTGAAATTAATTTCTGGAAATTTTTTTAGTTAGACAAATTATGTTCACAAGTTTCTTGAGATAACTCGGTATTTGATATGTTGTGGACCGACCATAGGTGGTCCTAGTTCTCGGTTTTCTTATGTCAGGTATACTGAAAAAGTACTTAACACATTGAGAAAAGTCATACACAAGGTATAGTTTGTTATTTTCAATGTACAAAAGCAACTTATCATAATATATTTGATTTACTTGTCATATCAGATATTTGGAAAATAACGGATATGTGATAAAATTTTGTGGGTGACCACAATATCCTCAGAGCGATCGCAGTACTTTTTTTGTAACGTATTTATTGTTTTATAGTTTTGTGTGGTCGCTGTTTCCCAACACAAGACATGACAACTTAGTTTTGAGTAGAACAGAGTAGAACGCTTTCCTCTGCCAAAGTGTTAAAGAATGACGTAGTTTGTGCATACACCCAACGCTTCTACCTAGATATGCTGCTAGTTAATTTATTTATTTATTTATTACATACTGCTGACCTGCTTAAGCAGGAATGGGCATACAGAAATGTTTACTACAAAAAACATAATTGACATCACACAGCATACTTACAATGGTTACAATTCAACACTTTTGTATTAACTAAAAAAAACATTACAACAATGGCATAGCTTTGCTGACTGAAACGTACTGAAAAAAATAGAAGCATTGTGTAACTTTGGGCTGCATGACTGTCAAAAAAATGTTAGTGGTTATTGAGAGCATGTAGAAATAAATCAACTGTTGGACACTGTACAGCATCGGGTGATAGGCAATTCCACTCACGGGTAGTTCTTGGAAAAAATGAATACCTGAATGTGTCTGTGCGGTTTACGTAATCTAAAGCTTTCTTTGAATGATGTGAGCGCACAGCACATTCACTTGTTTGTCTAATGTTCACTGTTTTGTTGATGCCGATTTTGTTGTGGAAAATAAGGTAAAAAAGCTTCAGCCTCTCCAATCTTCTTCTCTCCTGTAGTTTTTCGAGATCCGCTTTAATTAGTAGAAGTGAAGGGGAAGTACACCAACTATAACAGTTAGAAGCAAATCGGACAGATTTTCTTTGGGCCATTTCTAATTTTTCAATATTGGACTCAGTAAAGGTATCCCACACTGCAGCTGCATATTCTAATACTGGTCTAATAAAAGTTTTGTACGCGAGAAGTTTCATGTGTGGTGTGGCATTCACAAGCCTCCTTAGCAAATAGCCAAGATTTTTCATGGCCTTTCTTTCAATTTATTCTATGTGTTCATTCCATTATAAGTCTGATGTGAGTATGAGTCCTAAATATTTGTGTTAAGTGACTTCGGATAACGCATGACCATTGACGTGATAGGTAAACAGAAGCGGCTGTTTCTTACGCGTAACTCGCATTGCTACTGTTTTTTTTTATAATTATATGTCATCTTCCAATTTTCACACCACCTTTGTAGCGTTGCTGGTGCAGTATTTAAAAATTCTTGATCACTGTAACTATAAATTTCCTGATATAGTATACAATCGTCCGCGAAAAGCTTTATTTTCACGGGCAAGTTTAGCACAATATCAATAATAAATAACAGAAAAAACAACGGCCCCGAAATTGACCCTTGAGGCACACCCAATTTCACGAAGGTGGAACTCGAGGTGACACCATCAATGGCAACACATTGGTTCCTCATTTAAAGATAAGCAGTTATCCATGCAAGTAATTTCTGGTGACTCACACGATCGAAAGCTTTCTCAAAATCCAATAATATAACATCTACTTGACCATTCATATCGATCACTGCTGCTAGGTGATGAAACGTCTCAATAAGCTGGGTTACTCTTTGCGAAAGCCGTGCTGAAGGGGCGTGATTAGGTTATTTCTTTCGACAGACATAGACAAATGTTTGAATATTATGCGCTCTAGAATTTTGAAACTAGTGCATAGCAAGGAGATAGGCCTAAACGAGGATACAAGCGAATGATAATCAGTTTTTGGTACTGGAGTGATCTTAGCGTGCTTCCTATCACTCGGAAGTTCAGCGCGCGGGAGAGATGATTTAAAGAAATTTGGCATACCATTCAGCATACGAATCAGCAGGTATTTGGCATTCCATTCAGCATACCTTATAAGAAAGGCGTCAGGTACAGAGTCAATGCCCGGTGACTTTTTTGGATCGAGATTAAGCAGAAGCGATAAGACACCCCCTTCAGTGATATAGACGTCATCACTAGGTGGCATGGGGTCATAGGTGATGAAATCAAGGGTAACGTAATTATCACGCGTGTACACTAGACAGAAGCAATCATTCATCGCGCCTGCTATTTGAAGTTTGAAGTTTGAAGTTTATTCATCATCATAGTTTTAAACATACATCACTTATCCAGTGGTTGAATGGAAAGGGGTGGTGAAAAGGCAACTGAATGCCTGACAATGCACCGATCCCCGCCCAGACCACAATAATGTACAACACTCAGCATGTGTATCTAGAGCATAAATACATATATTCAATACAGTGAAATATACAAAGTGCAGACATAGAGCGTGGAAAAGATAATAAATAATTACACATCTATAAATGCACTCTTTACACATAAAAGCCCTTTAAAAAAACTAAACGTAGTTGTGAACAGTTGTGAGGAAGTGAAAAATTTACAGTGCGTTTCAGCAAAGCTACACGAGTTGCTTCATTAACACACAAAAAAGACATATCATGTTTGAAGCATGAGTAGATAAGCGTGTATCTTCTTTTTGAAAATTGCTGGGGATTGACTTTCATTCACTATGGTGGTGGCCATGGTATTTGAGTTTAAAAACGAAGGAATAAGGTGCGCTAGCTTTTGTCTACCGTAGTTGGTCCGAGTCCTCTCACTGTAATAGGTGGTTCTTCTAAAGTTATACATTGGTAGTTTCCTGGAGTAAGCATCATGAAATTTAACTGCGTTTGATTTGATTTGATCGTATATGACTGTCGCTAGCTTTTTATGAAAGATATTTTCAAATGTTAGGATTCCATGCTTAAGGAATAGAGGAGCCGGTTATAACATCACCCTTAATAGATAAGCTTGATACTGGACTTTTTTTGGATGAAAGATATTGCCAAAACTTCTTTGGTGATGTCAAAATAAAGTTTGTCAAAGCCTCGCTTTGATATTTTTCTTTGCACTTTTGAATTTGGCTTTCAGTGTGTGACGCATCTGTGATATATTATCTAGTCCAGACAATGATGGTCGTTCTATTTGTCGCTTTCTTGCCTTCTTTAGCTCGCGCCCTAGGCGTACGATTTCTTTCGTAATCCAGGGGCTAGACCGGTTTAATACCTTGCGTTTGCGAGGAACAAAGTTTTGGATACATTTAATTACTAGGTTTTTGAAAAAGCACCACAATCGGTCAACAGAACATTCACTTTCTTTGGAAAGCGTTAGGAAATGGAATAAGAATGATCAAAACCGTCTATTATGTCCACATGACTAGCACGCGAGAATACGGGTACAAAGACGGTCTTTTTATCAGGCATTTTAGCATAGTACAGTTGAAAGCTTAATGACGCAATTTTATGGTCCGAAATGCCGTCGTAAATTTCTGTTACCGGACTGCGGATATATAGCTACTAACAAGAAACAGGTCCAAAGTTGTGCTAGATTCATTTGGAATGCCAGTGGGCGTTTTCACAAGCTGCGTGAAGTCATGTAACAGCAAAAAATCAAGAAAAGATACAGATGCAGCAGAGATGGCATGTGGAAATTCATCCGACCAATTTATCATGGGGAAATTAAAGTCGCCACCGATTAAGACATTACAACTATTCGTTTTATACTGAAACAAAAACTCATTCAATTGTTCCACAAACTCATCACCACAATTGGGCGGACGGTAAAATCCTCCAATGACAATATGTAGCTCATCAAATAACACTTTATTGACAACACATTCAATTCCCTTAATACTGGGTAATCGTGTCACATATAGCGATTCTCGAAACATGATGACAACACCGCCACCACGGGAATCTCTGTCATTGCGGTACATTTTGTAGCCTGGTGGTGTTATTTCATCCTCACCTATGTCTAGGTGTTGCCACGATTCTGTAATTATTAACATATGCGGTTTGTAAGCTGTTATTACACTTTCTAATTCAACGACCTTGTTAACCAACCTATGGGCATTTATGTTAAGACAACGAAACTTCTTAGTTTCCTCGCTTTTATGTCACTGCTTATCTCGCAGCCTGCTACTGCGTCGACTAATAGGAACCATCTTCATGTTGATACTGTCCCATTCATACGTTTCGTTATCATTTCGAATTTGATCATATGGCATTTTCACCTTTACTCCCGCTTTCCTGCTATCAGAGGCACTATCCCTTAGGTTCTTTTAGATTTGCCTCATGGCTGCCGAGAAGTCCTTAGACACAGAAATGCCCATTCCTTTCAGTTTAGAACAGTTCTTCAGCACGTGTCTTTTTTCCCTGTCATCTATGAACTTTAAGATCACAGGTCTAGGTTTGTCGGGTTGCATACGCCCCATTCTGAGTAGTCTTCCCACAGATTTTACCTCTACACCAAGCTTAGCTTTGAACAAGTCTTCAACTATATACTGCTGATTCCAGCATTTCTGGTGTTTCTCCCGGTTTTTCAGGAATGCCAAAAAACAGAAGATTGTTTCTTCTGCTTCTGTCTTCTAAATTCACCAGCCTTTTTTTTCTAGTTCTTGCACTGTTTTTTCGAGATTGGTGACATTGGTACTCAGTTCCATGAGGGTTGACACTGATGTTTCTACCTTTTTCAGTTTCGACTCTATAGTATCAAGCCGTTTATGCATAGTCTTTTGGACTTTAAGAAGTTTTTTCAGCGTTTGCTCGGTAGTCAGACCTGGGTTCGATTCGATATCACCACAAAGTTTCAATAGAGACAGTACTATGTTCCGAACGTACAGGTAACACATACATAAGCTGGTGGGGCACGTCAGCTGGATAAAGCAATGATCACTAGTTTTGACACAGGAATACTTGCTACTAACCTGCATAAAGAAAACCAAAGGGTTGGTCATGGCTGTTAAAGGCGGCCAGCCAACTTGCCCACTGAAGGAAAGCCGTGATGTTGGGCTGCTTATATTCATGTGTTCATGTGTTCATTCCGAAAAAATCTTTTGCTGCTGCCACACGCCCAAGAATTTTTGTACCTTTGCTTTTTCTAAAGGCTGACCCTTAAAGGAGACACTTAGACTTAGGTTTCGTGGCTTATTGATAGGCGCAAACAACACAAATCTAGTTTTACTCATATTTGGCTGCAACTTGTTTAGTTTAAGCCAGCAAGACAAGCTATTTATATATTAGATGTGTGTTAACAGTACTACCAAGTTCTGATTAAGTAAGCAGCAAAAAATATTGGTGTCGCCAGCATACAAGATTATGTTGGAGAATCCCGAATATCACTAAAGCTATAAACAAGAGAGGGTCAAGTATCGATCCTTGTTGGACACGTTTGTTAACGTGGGCACACGCGACCATCTCTTGATTAATGCACTGCGAAGCCAAATACGTCACCACCAGGGGTCAGCAATGGACGCACCCGTGTGTTTTCGACTACGAAGAGAAGTTATAGAAACAAGTGCAGAATAACTTCTCACGCAGGGAGCTGTTCTGGTACGAAAACATCTCATGCTCATCAGTCAAAAATCATCATGCCATAGACGAACTTTTCGGACGATGATGCCGCAGCATACCACAGGTTATTTCATGAGCATACTACGCACGCTTTCAGGAAGACTGGTATTTCCTTTAAAAGTGTGCATGGAAGCGCTCAGGACGCGTCATCTTTCGAAAGTGCGCTAACCAATTACACCTGCTGCCTGTACTAACATAATATTGTTTTAATATATACTCTCGTTAATTTGTTTTGTTCGTATGTTCTAGTTTTACTGCATTTTTTAAACATGAAAGTGTTTTATGCCAGGGTCCACGAAAATTTTAGTGACGTTTTTCAAACACGGGTATGACGCTCATGAAATAGACGCTACCACCTCTGAAATAAAAAAAATCACAGCATATCCACGGAGTGAATGATGATTGGTGGGGCGCAGCGTTCGTCAGTCTGTCTGTCCATTCGTTCTTGCGTCCGCCTATCTGTGTGATCCTTGGTGCATCCGTACGTTTGTTCATTCGTCTTTCTGTCCGTCCATCTCTTTTTGCGGCCATCCCTCTGTCTATCCATCCGTCCATGCGCCGCTCTGTCTGTTCGTCCGTGCGTGTGTCAGTCCGTTCGTCCATCTATATGTCTAGAGAAAACTCCAAGCACAGCCATCTCACATCTTTCATTCATGTATTCATTATATCCAAGTGCCCCCATTCAGCAGACAATGTGAGGACCGCTATTTCGGGTATGTGTCACTGGTGGTTACGTACTACGAGGGACGCACAAGCCACGCCATAAGGAGCTTCGCCACTAAAAGCATTTAGAAATGTCCTTTGCTGGGAATCGAGCCATCGACTCGTCGGCCTGCGATGGTATGCACCCGATGCTTTGCGGACTAAGCTATTGCAACAGACGGCCGACACTTGACGAACGCGTCATACATCTCTCACACATCCTCCCTCGCACAGTTCTCTTTGAGTGGGGCTGTGCCGCTGTCTGTGAACGACGAAGACAAGTAAGGCGGCATGGCACTTACATAGGGAACGCTCTGTCAATGACGCATTTGAAGCATGGCGTCCGAGATCCGGAAGTTAAAGCGTCCCTCTAGCAACAAGAACACTAGCTGCATTAGTAGTAGTAGAAACTTTAAAATTATACTAGAGTGAATTAGGTAGGAGATGGGTAGTTCCCCTAGTCCAGGGCCCCACAGGCCTTTGCGGCTCGCTGGGCCTGATCGAGTGGAGCAACTTGGCTCTCTCAATCGTTGCTAGCAAGGCAGACCTCCTACTGCCTCTCAAATGGGTTTTTCTCTAATAAAAGTGAATTAATTTTGGGCGGCCTGAGTCTACACGTCCACGTTATGTGGGTAAGACATGGCTGGTCCGAACACCACGGACATGTGTCTGGGTACTGCACTGGATGGATTTTGTTGAGAATTAGTAGATTGGAATAAGTGTTTGTTTGTAACCGGCGCCAGTCCCTAGCCTGCCCGATATCAAGTTTGACATGGGGTGGGCTGAATTTTGGCCTTTACTTTCTTTTTGTCTTCAGGATGTCGCGCGGGCTGATTGGAGGTTCTTCGAAAGTCACTATTGCTACTCGGATACTTATTCCATGAGCTATAGCGTCGCCCTTCCCATTACCTACTAGCCCCGCGTGTGGTGGACACCAAATGACAGCGTGATATTGTTCAAAGTGCGTTCGTTAAATTATAGCTGTAGTTTTTGCTACAACACCGGTCAGGTATTGGCGGCTTGCTGACAGTGAGTCTGAGATAACCGGGGCGTTTTGGGTCCTGTATTCGGCATCTCGTATGACCAATGCTATGACTGCCGGCTCTGCCTTGGTAATTGATGCAGTTTTTACGGTTGCTGTGATCATACTGGGTTGATTTGTTGCTACTACGGTGTATTTCTCTTTGGCTATTTCGCACACGTCTCGGTGGCATCCTAACCGCCTTTGCAAAGCTCAGGCCCTAGCCTCTCGTCTTCCCTTATGATATTTGACAATCATGTTTTTGGGAATGCGAAAAGCCACTATGTGTCCTCTGACCTCCTGGGGTAGAAGAAGCGTCTGTTCTTCGCAATATTGTGGCCTTAGTTTTTGCTACTGCGCTTGCGGACCAATGGTTTTGACGAATTGATCAATTCTTGTACCTGTCGTTTCAACGTATGTATTTCTGTGAATATGAGCTGAATCTGCTGCCTTATGTCGGCAAGCTGTCCACTATTGTCGGTTGGTTCCGACAGTTCGGAATTTTTTGGTAATGATCTCTTTACGACTACCTCTGTTTTTAAATGCGAAGCATTTCTTAGCAAACTTCGGTGACTTTGAGCGTATCTGTCTAGCCGCCTATACGACTTTTAGCTCTCTGGCCGTTTCGATAATGGTATCGATACCAAGCTTAGTATGGCATAACATTACTATATAACAAGAGTATTTGGCAAGTCATAACATAAAAATCATGACATGTATGTCATGAATGTCATGGTTTATATTTCAAGGCCTTGCTGCTCTTGCGGTTGTTACGTTCACGTGACACGTTTCAAAACTGGTATGGTATGACATGATTGCATAGTGAACACAAGCGACAGACCCTAACTTGATAATTGTGACATGCGTGTCATGTAAAACATGACTACATTCCAAACTCATGATGCGCTCACAGCCATTTCGGTAGCGTCACATATACCAAATTTGGTATTACAGTACGTGAATAAATGACAAAGTATGATACCGGTGCAAACATGATAAACATGAGATGCGTGTCACGTGATAACATGACTACATGCTACGCTCATGATGTGCTCACGGCCGTTTCACATGTACAAAACTCGGTATTACATGACGCGAACGGATGACATAGGTAAATCACACGTTCAAACATGATAATCGCGACATGTGTGTCATGTAACAGCTTGACTACATGCTACACTGATGATGCGCTCGCGGCTGTATTGCAAACTTCACATATGCAGAATTTAGTAATACGTGACGCCAATGGATGAATAAGGTATGTGATTGGTGCAAACATAATAATCATCAGATGCGTGTCATGTGAAAACATGGCTACATGTCACAGTCAAAGCGCCAATACATTTCGACGTGACGCGGTACGCGTGCTTGCCGGCGTTCATTTCGTCGCGTCACGCAGGCGTTGCCACGCCAGGCACCGGTCCTGCCATATACTCGCAGACGCGCGCCGTGCTGTGTTGGTTTGACGCATGCGCGTTTCAGCATGTCCGGCGTCCCTCCGTTACGAAAACAGGGAGATGCAGTGTTGTCTGGGTAACGCATCGGCATGGAGTAGTGTTACTGTATGGCATTGGCACGAAATGCAGGATGTCGCATTTCGAGCCAAGCGCGACCAGCGTCCGTCGAAGCGGCGCAGACGATGGTCACCCCTGGCTTCAGACTATAAAGTGCTCCAGTTTTGTTAACGTAGCGTCGCTGTGCCCAGCGTGCACGCGCGTCAACGCTACATAGGAGTATATTGGGCCCTTTATGTCGCGATTGCGGCCGTTTTGCTAGCTTCACATATAACAAAATTGGTGTTTCGTGACGTGAATTGATGACAAAATATATGACTAGTGCAAACGTGATGATCCTGACACGCGTGTCATGTAAGAACATGAAAACAGACTACGCTCATAGCGTGCCCGTGGCCGTTTTGGTAGCTTCACATATGCTAAATTTAGTATCACGCGACTTGAATAGACGACGAAAGGAAACGACATATTCGATACGAACATGATAATTATGAAACGGAAGTCATGTACGGCATCATTTACTTCCACCTCGTAACGGTGTGCTGATTTTAGAGTGGCATATGAGCATTTCTCATTCATGCTTCACATATCATCGACTCTCACTGTACGTGGGAACTGCCAATTTTTTAAAGATTGTATTTGAGCGGCCAGCTCTCGCTTAACCTAGGCCAGGCTAGCTTTTAAAAGGTAGTTTTCCTCAATTATTCTCTGGTATTCCTGATTTTGAGTAATTGGTGTAGCAGTAGAAGATACGGCCTGAGCGCAGCTTGCCGGCAGTTGTTTCTTCGCTTGGCCAGAAGCTCTCTTGGACTGTTTCGCAAGATGGATTCGCGGTGCGATTTTTTGGCGCTCTTGTCATGGTCCTCAAACCTCGTTCGTGAACTAGAACAGGATTTTGACTGGGACCTAGATTGGCATCTTGGCTTTGATCTTCTTTCTTTCGGGAGTCCTCGTTTATCGCGCTAGTCGAATTCTGTGTCTTCAGATTCGAACCACATTGGATGGCTTCATAAGATCCTGGTGCGTTGTCTTCTGTCGTTTGGGTTTTCTTTGACTTGTCCAACGAGTATCGGCGATGTGGCTTTAGTCGTTTTCTGCTGATGCGATCCCCTGTCACATGTCTTTCACCGCATGTGGCACATCGTGGTGTCTGCTCCCGTGGCCTTCTGTTGGTTCTTGGGTGCCACAGATTTTGCAGACCAAAAAATTTGGTTGTCAACACACGTCGGTTCGACGTACGACTTGCTAGTAGATGTTACATACTTGTATCGTATTGTGATACGGGTAACAAACAAGCTCACCTCCCTGATAATACACTCAACGACAAGCCGCTTGTGCTTGTCGTTGAGTGTTCCTTTAATTTGTGTGTGTGTGTGTGTTATTTGCGACCAAAGCATGTCAATAGTACACCTACTGCAGAACAAACGTTACGTAGAAGGTATTGACCGCACTTTTAGAGTTCCGATTATTCTGGCTTGAATAACTTAGACATTTTGCGTGGGGACTTAGACATTAACTTAGACATTTTGCGTATGGTTTCCGGAGGAGTGTGCGGCTGTATACAGTTCATGAATTATCCCGCGGACTTCTTCATCGCCTGTTGCAACGTATGTGCTGACCGTATGTTGCCTGCCATTTATCACAATGGATGTGAGTTTGCATACACGCCCAGCCACCTCTTGGTGGGGGGTAAACACAACAGCGACGCTTGAGCCTGTCTTGATGCGTAACAATAACTGATTAGCTGTGATTGTAATTACCTTTAGCACGCCTCGATGAACGCGTCATCGAACATGGGGCTGGTCATGACTCCCATAGGCAGGCCCCGGTGTGTTTGTATTATCACTTTGAAACCGTCGCGTGGTAGCGGTGGCGGTTTGCGGAATTTTCTGGGTCTACGTGGGAAACGTGTCTTTTCTGCATTCGAGTTGGAAGGGTTGCTCTTAGGTGCTTGTCGGCGTTCGCTCGCCTGCTGCCTTTTCTGGCGGAGAGTCAGTATCATCCTCCAGTCATCGTCCCTCTCCTCGCTAGCGTCAGTGGTTGTTTGGGTCAGGCGGGAGGAGTCAGCGTCGGCTCCCACAGTGCCCGCCGTGGTCGGTTTTGCACGTGTCAGCGTGTCGGAAAAATCCATACGCCCTTCCTTGTGTTGGTCACGGCTCGTTGAGAGACGCGTCGAGTTGAGGGACACGTCCGGTGCAAATGCAGGTCCCCGAAACGCCACCTGCATCAGCGTCGTTGACGGGTCATCAGCCTGCATTGCCGCTGCCTTGGCCGCCACTTGTTGGTGTTCCATCGGTCGTAATTCCGCTGAAGTCGATCCAGCGTCCAGAAACTTGGTGTGCTTGGATGCCACTCGACTTCATGAATCAAATGAGGTGCACTTTTGGGAGGTAGCAGGAATTGAACAACTCAAACAACATGTAAACAGTGGAGCTTAGGGTGAGCACGTTTGCCCACGAGTGAGCCGCATCAACGTCTCCTGGCCGCACTAGCATCGCCCTAGACGCAGTTGTTATTTGCCATTGTGTCAGCTTGTGATGGCTCGTTGCCGGAGAAGCGCACTTTTCACATGAAACAGCGGTGTTTCGACGTGGACTATTTAGAGTTGATCACTCTGGCTAATAAAACTACTGCAGCAGGCGGTGCAGAAATGCAACGATGCGGACTGGTGAATGTGGTGCCTTGTTGGAGCTAGACAGAGGCCAGCAGGACGGAGAACACCTGCGCGCGTTCGTGACTCAAGCTACAAACCTGTGCCACCCATGTTCCTGACGTGCACTGTGGTTGAGTGATGTCACGCAGCAAAGGACAACGCAGTTGTCTATAAGAAAAACAAGTTTATTGGAGCGAACTTGTGCTCCCCTAACAACTGAAAGAATACACAGGCGGCGAAGCAGTGGTCGGCAAAACGACGTGCACGCTAGTGATCGTCGGCGATCGAATGTCGCGGCATCGGCTGTGCGGGAATTTATATCCCTCGGCGCGAGGGTTTCTCGAATAGTCGAATTGTATCGAGAACGCTGTGATAGCGTTTGTTCGAAACGCTGTTTGTTCGGAACACTCGAAGCGCTGTTCGATAGCGTTTGTTCGAAACGCTGTGATAGCGATTGTTCGAAACGCTGTGAAAACAGAGATAGCACAGTCCGGCGCAGCCAGACCGAAAAAAACAAAACACAAATAAACAAACCCAATGCATGGTTCGCGGCATTACCCCCCCCCCCCCCTCTAAGAGTGCATATCCCGGCCGCGGCGGCTGCATTTCATATGGAGGCGGAAGTGTTGTAGGCCCGTGTGCTCAGATTTGGGTGCACGTTAAAGAACCCCAGGTGGTCGAAATTTCCGGAGCCCTCCACTACGGCGTCTCTCATAATCATATAGTGGTTTTGGGACGTTAAACCCCACATATCAATCAATCAATCTAAGAGTGCATCGACCCCGATGCTAACATAAGGGACAGTCCAAACAAATTAAAATAAAAGTTTGTCATTGTCCGTGGAAAGGTTTTAAGCGAACCACATGAACGACTTCGGGCCGCGTGCGTCGTCGTGATGTACGGGAGTCACCATCGGGGATCACTTCGTACGTTAGTTCGCCAACACGTCGTAGAATCCGGTAGGGTCCAAAATAGCGTCGTAGAAGTTTCTCACTGAGTCCACGTCGTCGAATGGGAGTCCAAACCCACACACGATCTCCAGGATGGTACTCGGCGTCGGAGATTGTAGCGTCCGGCATCCACCAGTTGCTGGTTCGTTATACGAACTTGAGCGAGCTGGCGGGCCTCCTCCGCACGTTGGAGGTATCCTTGGACGTCGGCGTTGAGGTCGTCGTCTTTTACGTGCGGAAGCATGGCGTCGAGCATCGTAGTCGGCCGTCTTCCGTAGACGAGCTCGAACGGTGTCATCTGCGTGGTTTCTTGGATAGCCGTGTTGTACGCGCAAACGTGACGTACGGGAGGACTTCGTCCCACGTCTTATGTTCAACGTCGACGTACATAGACAGCATATCCGCGATTGTCTTTTTCAGCCGTTCCGTTAGTCCGTTCGTTTGGGGGTGGTACGCCGTCGTTCTTCGGTGATCCGTGTTGCTGTAGCGTAACATTCCTTGCATGAGCTCCGCAGTGAAGGTCGTTCCGCGGTCCGTGATTAGGACCTCAGGGGCTCCATGTCGCAGAACAACTTGGTTAATGAATAACTTTGCAACTTCTTGTGCAGTTCCCCTCGGAAGAGCAGTGGTCTCTGCGTAGCGCGTCATGTAGTCTGTCGCTACGACAATCCATTTGTTCGCGGATCGGGATGTAGGGGAACGGGCCCAGAAGGTCCATTCCGATCTGTTGGAAGGGCCTTGTTGGGACGGCGATCGGCTGCAGAAGTCCGGCGGGTCTCGTCGGTGGTGTTTTTCGTCGCTTGCAGTCACGGCAGCTCCGGACGTAGTGGGTGACATCGGATGTAAGGCGGGGCCAGAAGTATTTTGGCTTGATTTTTGTAATCGTGCGAGCTGTTTCGAGATGTCCGGAAGACGGGTCGTCGGCTTGCATAGGCGATTACTTTTTCGTAACCGCTTTGCTTTTGGACGAGGACGGCACCCAAACCGATATCACTGGCGTCCGTGTGCATTTCCCTTATGGCGTTTTCGTCGAAATGAGTGAGCACGGGCGGGTTTTGCAGGCGTTGTTGCAGCTCGCAGAATGCCTTTTCTTGGTCGTATTCCCAGCTGAAAGGGGTGCTTTCTTTCGTCAGGCGCGTGAGTGGCTCTGCAATGCGTGCGAAGTTTGCAACGAAGCGTTGGTAGTATGCGCACAGTCCGAGAAACCTTCGCCCACCCTTCTTATCTTTCGGCCTTGGGAAGTTCGCAATGGCTGATGTTTTTGCCCGGCGTTCACGACGTGACCAAAGAATTTGAGTTCCTCGTACGCGAAAAGGCACTTCTCAGGCTTCAGTGTTAACCCCGACGTACGAATGGCCTCGAGTACAGATTCCAACCTTGTGAGGTGTTCGTCGAAAGTCCGGGCGAATACGACAACGTCGTCGAGGTATACGAGGCAAGTGTGCCACTTCAGGACTGCTAGCACAGTGTCCATGACTCTCTGAAACGTTGCGGGCGCCGTGCACAGCCCAAACGGCATAACCTTGAACTCGTATAGACCGTCCGGGGTTATAAATGCAGTCTTCTCTCGGTCTCTCTCGTCCACTTCAATTTGCCAGTAGCCGGTCTTCAGATCCATTAACAAGAAGTACTTGGCGTGGCAGAGGTGGTCGAGGGCGTCGTCGATTCGTGGCAGGGGGTACACGTCCTTTTTGGTGATTTTGTTTAGTCTCCGGTAGTCAACGCAGAATCTTAAAGTGCCATCTTTTTTCTTCACGAGTACAACCGGCGCAGCCCACGGACTTTTCGATGGCTGTATTATGTCGTCGCTGAGCATGTCATCTACTTGAGTCTGGATGGCTTCGCGCTCGTTTGAAGAAACGCGGTACGGTGACTGTCTGGTAGGTCGGGCTCTATCTTCGGTTATTATCCGGTGCTTCGCCAAAGGTGTCGGACGTAACTTCGAGTTCGAGGAAAAACACTCGCTGTAGCGACAGAGCAACTCCCGTAATCTGTCCCGATTTTCTTGCGACAGCACCGGGTTCACGTCGAAAGGATGTGGCAGCCTGGAAGCATATGCGCGTGCGCGTTCAAAGGTGGCAACCGCGATCACTTGACTCGCTTCTTGCGTTTCTTCGAGGAACGCAATTGCCGCGCCCTTGTTTAGATGCTGGTACTCCTCGGTGAAATTGGTGACATAAACGTGGGATCTGCGTTGCTTAAACCGCGCAATGCCTCTTGCGACAGACACACCGTGATCTAGAATAACCTTTGCTCAGTCTCCACGATAGCGTCGAGGTCAGGGGCAGCACCTTCACAATAGACGGCGATCATCAAGCTTGCGCGGGGTGGCAGGGTGACGTGATCGTCGGCGATCCTTACAGCAGCACGGTGTCCGAAGTTCGGCTGCGGCGTCGTGGAGTGATCGGAAAAAAACGTTGTCGACCTGGTCTGCAGATCAATTATTGCGCCATTGTCCGTCAAAAAGTCCGTTCCGAGAATGGCGTCGCGGCAGCAGTTAGGCAAAATGACGAACTCCGCAGGGTACGTAGTGCCGTCTAAGGTGACCCGCGATGTGCACATTCCACTTGGGGTCACGAGGTGGCCTCCTGCTGTGCGTATGTGCAGACCATCCCATCTGGTCGTAACTTTCTTTAGCTTGGACGCGAATGACCCACTCATGACCGAGTAGTCGGCTCTCGTGTCGATAAGGGCGACTACGTCAAGGCCATCAATGGACAACTGGACATCGGATGCCGCTTTCCTCGAATTTCGGGTGCGCCGGGGCGTCGCATCGCGGCTTGCTCGTGTTGATGGTCGGGCACTATGCGTCGTCATTGTCGTCTTCTCAGCGGCAGGCTTCGTTATTTCAGGTACGCGTCGCGCAGCGTAGCTGTCGTCGTTTTCGGGGGTCTCGTCAGGGTGTCGTCGGGTCGTCGGGATGAGGGCATGTCGTGAATCACGGTCTTGCGTCGTTGGAGGGTTTTCAATTTTTCGTCGTTGTGCAACTTCACCTCCAGAAGTTGCTGCTTTTAGTTTCCCCCTCGTGGGCTGGGGGACCTTCCACGGGCGAAGTCAGCATTGCTGTGACGGTTGGGAAATTGGTACGGGTAGGGCGACGGCGAACGGTTGAAACGGGATGGTCCACGGCTGGTGTTCGAAAGGTATTCTTCGATCTCAAATGGGCACTGGCCGGCTCGCGGGCGGGGTGCGTCGACGGAGAACCCACGCAAACCCAGCCTCTTGTACGGGCAGCGGCGGTAGACGTGGTCGGCCTCTCCGCAGTGGTAGCACAGCGGAGGATTATCTGGCGTTCGCCACACCTCGGTCTTCCTGGGTGCCTCGTTTCGGGTTACAGGGGGTTGGGCGGGCGACATTGGGCGGCGGTACGGTGGGGCCTCTTGATAACGGGTTGGGGCGGGTCGGGGTCGACGAGCAGCAGCGGAGTAGGTCATCGCTTGTGGTTCGTAAGACGCTTCCGATGGCGTAGAATTCCCCAGTGCTTGCTGAACCTCCTCGCGGATGACGTCAGTGAGGGAGGCGACTTGGGGCTGTGGCGTTGCTGGGAACAATTTCCTCAGTTCCTCGCAAACGACGGTGCGGATGGTCTCCCGTAAGTCTTCCGTCGCCAATCCAGAGGTGTTTACCGGGTTCACCGAAAGGGTGTTGAGTGGTCTATCGTATTGCCGCGAACGTATATCCAAGGTCTTCTCGATCATCGAAGCCTCGGTGACGAACTCAGCGACGGTCTTAGGGGGGTTGCGGATGAGTCCTGCGAAGAGCTCTTGTTTAACTCCCCGCATCAGAAAGCGCACCTTCTTCTCTTCTGCCATTTCGGGGTCAGCTCTCCGGAACAGCATCTTCATCTCCTCAGCGAACAGTACAACACCTTCATTAGGGTGTTGCATTCGTGTCTCCAACAAAAGGGCGGCTCGTTCTTTCCGCACAACCGTAGCGAATGTTTTGAGAAATTCGCTCTTAAAGACAGTCCAGTCGATTAGGAAGCCTTCATGGTTCTCAAACCACGTTCGAGCTGCATCCTCCAAATAGAAGAAGACATGACGAAACGTTTCTTTGTCATCCCACCTGTTAAAGATGTGGATGCGCTCCAGCTTCTCCAGCCACTCTTCCGGGTCTTCACCAGGACATCCTCAGAATGATGGGGACTCACGAGGTTGTTGCAGAATGACGGGAGGGTGGGTAGCGCTGGTCATGGTGCCTGCGTCAATCATCGTGGTTTTTACGTATTATTTCCTCCTTTTATCCGGGAGCAGTCCAAACTCTTGTTGAAGGCCTTGCTGTCGGCGGCTGACACGAGTTGGGCGTGCTTGTCGTGTTGGGCTTGCTTGTCGTGTTGGGCTTGCTTGTCGGCTTGGCAATGGCTTAGGGTTCATGTACCCCGCACCTCCACCAGATGTCACACAGCAAAGGACCACGCAGTTGTCTATAAGGAAAACAAGTTTATTGGAGCGAACTTATGCTCCCCTAACAACTGAAAGAATACACAGGCGGCGAAACAGTGGTCGGCGAAACGACGTGCACGCTGGTGAGCGTCGGCGATCGAATGTCGCGGCATCGGCTGTGCGGCAATTTATATCCCTCGGCGTGAGGGTTTCTCGAATAGTGGAATTGTATCGAGAACGCTGTGATAGCGTTTGTTCGAAACACTGTTTTTTCGGAACGCTCGAAGCGCTGTTCGATAGCGTTTGTTCGAAACGCTGTGAAAACAGTGATAGCACAGGCCGGCGCAGCCAGGCCGAAAAAACTAAACACAAATAAACAAACCCAATGCATGGTTCGCAGCAGTATGCACAAGCACAGGCATAGATCATCGTATTTACTCGAGAGAAACACCGTGCTGTTTGTTTTCTTAACTGACTGCGCTTTGAAGAAGCGCACATCGAGTACCAGTGTTGTATCACGTGCGTGTTGATGGCATCGTCGCGCACGATTTACGTTACTCTGTGTCCAGGTATACCTTCCACAACGGTAAAATCATGCTCATGGTCTTGATGTAGATGTGCCCACTAGGCGTCAATGTGAGTGCATTCACGTCAAAAAGTGCTCATAGCTGCCAAACATCAGCACACACTGCACAAACTCTCATAATCACTACACAATAGGCAGCGCCTGAGTAAAGACGCGTTTCACTTTCCTGTTTTACTTATTCCTATGTCGGAGGGACCAGTTATTTTTCAGGGGCGAAGCAGCATGGGCCTAGGCTTGTGCAATGTGTGTTGTCCGTTGTCTGACGCAGCACATCCAAAGTACCCACTATACACCCATCGTAACTTTCATGAAGTAGAAAGGCACCCACTATGTCATTCGTCATTCAGCTTATAACTGAGGTACCCGCTACACATGTTTAAAGCATTATGCGCACATTGTGCTGTGGCTGATTACGATAAAGAATAAGCGCGTTCCAGACCACACATTCTCTGTCTGCCATAAACAAAATGAACGTGAATGCACTTTCGCCCGCGAAAGACAGCACCTTCGGAGATAACAAGCAAACCCACAGGTGAAATTTTTTGAGGCAGTGGCAAAGCGGCAACGCCCGACAACAAGCTGTTACTTCCGATGACGATGAAAAACGTTATTACACTTATTGAGCAATGGGTGAAGTCTCTAGTCCGGGCCCCATTGGCTTGCACCCCAGTCCTTGCGCGGCCCCTGAGGCCTCTTGGACCCCCTGGTCCGGGCAGGACAGGGCCGCCTCCCACCTATCTTTACTGAAATCCTTACAGACATCTGTTTTAGATGTGTTTCTCTGGCACTCCCATGTTATTGATAGAGTGTAGCTAGATTAGGGTTGCATAGCCTACACGTGGGTGATGGGTGCTTGTCAGGGTCGATTTTCCAGAGTACGTGTGGTTTGGGATACGGTAACGTTTGTAAGCGGCGCTAGGCTACCTGTGCAGCTTTACTGAGTTCAGGATGCGGAGGAGATATATTCTCCGAGCAAGCTTTTGATTGATATGTGGGGTTTAACGTCCCAAAAGCACCTTATGATTATGAGAGACGCCGTAGTGGAGGGCTCCGAAAATTTCGACCACCTGGGGTTCACCGAGCAAGCCTTTGAATTTGTAATAGTTTGTTGTATGTGGTCATGTGGGCCATTAGATCTAAAAGGGCTAGAGTCCCTGCTCTGAGAGAGTCCTGAGGTAGGAGAGCTCGGGCGGAGGCATGAGGTAGCTTGATGCCTCTGACTTGACAGTGGCCACGTACCCAATAACTTGTTTCCAGTCTGCTGCTTGTGAAAATATTCTGCATGCTAGAGGACCGATTCTGCCTTTAAGGTAATTGCGATAGGCTGCCATAAAGTCCGTAAGGACGAAGGTAGACGCTGGGTTTCTGAACACGAGGGCGATAGCGACCTACTCCATGCTTGTGACATCATCGTGAATAGTATATGTGCAATCGATACATTGCCCCTGGTTTACAACTGCCTTAGTGCATTTTTTGTGTGCGACCGGCCGGCGTTCACGAAAAATGCGCTCTCGTCGTCGGAGTGGTTATCATAGGCTTTGGCTTTGGCATCGCACCTGCATGTCTGCATGGCATGTGGGGTTCGTATTCTGAGAAAGAGGCTTCATGATGATGCCTTTCCGCAAAGCCTCCGGTAGCGTGTGTTTGTTCCTGACATGTGTTGGTGGTGTGATGTGCAGTTCAGCAAGCACCGTCGTACCAGTTCTGGAGCGGGATAGTCTGATTCTGTGGTTTTTGAGGTGAGCTTTGAATAAATCTGCGGCAGTGTTGTGAATTTCAAGTTGTTGGAGTCGTTCTGTGGATGTCGTTCAAGGGAGGTTCAGTGCCTATTTAAGTGTATCGTGCAGTATGGTGTCGATTTTTTGTTCATATGTCCTGGTTATTCGGAGTAAGAGATAGCTTTATGTTACCAGGCTGACCACAAAAGCTTGAAGGTCGTGTTCAGCGATGGTGTTCCTTCTGCCCCCTGTGCTTGTTGGCAATCCAGCTAATCGTGTGTGAGATTTGGAGGCACCTATTTCTAGGTTTTTGTAGTGACATGCCGTTGTTTCTCTTGTTGTTAAAGTATGCTCCTAGGATTCTGATGTTTCCAACTTCCTCAACGTAAGTGTCTTCTAAATTTTGAGAGGTGTGGCTTTCAAATATCTTTGCCGGAAAACGAGCAATTCTTAATTAAAGAGTGAGCACTGGAACCCGCGGCGTTACCGATGGACTGGACTGTCGAGGCTGCTTTTTGGAAGTTGCTCTCTATAAGTTGTGTGGACCCCTTAGACCATATGGTCACATCATATGCGTACTGCGAGTGGTGAATCACTGGAATGTGTGGCAAGACATGCGGTAGTTTAAGGAGGGCAATAATAAATAAGAGTGCCTTGGGGGGTTCCGTGGTTACCCATGGTGATAGGTTGTGAGGAAAGATCACCTATGTGTATTGTGGCCGTTCGTCCTTCTGAGGAATCTTTGACGTATGTATATATTTTTGGTCCACAGCCGATTTCAATCAAGTTTGTCACGTTGGTGTGGTGTCTTGCGTTATTGAAAGCTTTTTTAAAATCTATTGCCAGGATGGCCCTTTCTTTTCGTCGGGCAGCTGGGGCGGGTAGGTCGATTATCTCATGCCTAAGCTGTAAAAGAACGTCTTGAGCCGAGAGATGCTCTCGAAAACCAAACATAGTGTCAGGAAGAATGTGCATTTCCTCTAAATATTCTGTTAAGCGCAGTTGTATGGCTTTCTCCGTGACTTTGCCTGCGCATGACCTTAAGAATATAAGACGTAGATTGTCTATGTTAAAAGCCGAACCATTTCATCAACGGTTCGGCTTTTTGCTGACGATTGCGTCACCTACCGTCGCATATCAACTCCCGAAGATCAGCTAATACTACAGCAAGATTTACACATCATTCATAACTGGTGCGCTCAGTGGATGATGAGGCCGAATACTTACAAATGTAAGTTCATGTCTGTCTCACGAAAACACACTAACGTCATCCATCCATATTCATTAAACTCAACAGTGTTATCCCAAGTGGATTCTTACCGATACCTGGGCGTTGTAATTACAAGCAGACTAACCTGGACCGAGCATATTACCAAACTAGCTGCCAATGCCTCAAAAACTCTTGGCTATCTTAGGAGATCATTGTCATTATCACCTGCAAGCCTTCGCAAATTGGCCTTTGAAACTTTTGTTCATACTAAAATGGAATACGCATCTGCAATTTGGAGCCCTCATCAGATATACCTAATTAACATTCTTGAATCCATCCAAAATCGTGCTGCCAGATTCATCTCCGCAAATTACGACAAACGAGCAAGCATCAGTCAAATCAAATCATCCCTCGGTCTTCCTGTTTTGTCAGCTCGACGCAAAATTTCACGTCTTTGTCTTTTTCACAAACTTTACTACAGCTTTCCTCACCTACATGGTTCACTTTTACTTCCGCCTGTCCGAACCTCTCGTCGCCTATTTAATTCCCTGAGTATCCAACGTCTGTTTGGTTCTACTAACGCTTTAAAATAAATCATTTCTTCCTACGGCTATCGATGAGTGGAATGGTTTGACGGATGCTATTGTCAGCGAACAAGTTGCTGTTAAATTTAGAGATTTATTACTAGCTACCCTTGACTCTTAATCGCTGTTTGTCTTTCTTTGTTGTTTGTTCTCTGCCGCCTGTATATTTTTGACCGCGAATTGACTGTTGAATATTTCGTTTGACATGCTCTGTTTTCTTTTTGTTTTTTGTTGCTGCCTGTATGTTTTAGTAACTCGAAAACTGTAACCATGAACTGCATTTTCATTGAAATTTGTACTTGGATTGTTCCCCCCCCCCCTTATGTATTGCCCCGAGAGAGGCCCTTAAGGGTAAAATAAGTGATGATGTTGATGATGATGACACGTTTGTCTAGCTTGTGTAAGAAGATCAAGCCTGCTGTTTTTCATTCTGCTCGTAGAGTGACTACTTCCTAGTGCCTATTTATTTGATCTGTAAGGAGTTAGGTCATGTCGTCACTGATATTAGCTAGGAGATTTGTTGACACTTGATCAGCACCGGCCGCCGTGCCTTTCCGCATACAGTGAATGACAGTCTTGATTTCTTCAAGCGAGAACTCTTTAGACAGGCTTGGGTTATCGGGTCCTTGATAAGCTAGTATTGGGTGGGGTCTACTGTTGTATTAACGTATTTAGATGCAAGAGCCTGAAGGAGGTCGTCATTTGTGCCTTGGAAGCTGTGGACAACTTTGTTCAGTGTTCGGAGAGTCGCACCTCTGGTAGTTGCTGGGTCTATGAGGTAGCGCAAAGTGTGCCATGTGGTCTTTGCATGAAGCGTCAGAGAGTCACATTTATTGTTGTACCAATTATTCTTAGCCAAGTGTGCAGCATACTGCTCTTGTGTTTGTTATGATGGCGATGCGATTTCTAAGTTTGCGGTTGTGTTTTTGCCGCTTCCAGCGCCTAGTGAGTTGCTGTCGTGCTTCCCACATATGGAGTAAGTGTGGGTCGACTGCCAGAGTTTCAAGTGTCGTTTGGATTGTTCGGACCAATTTTGTTTTTATTCATATTATCGTGGTTGCCTATTCGGAGTACGAGCTAGGAATGTTTTGGAATGAAAAGTTTTCTGCTTTTCTGAAGGAATTCCAGTCGCCCCGCCGCGGTGGTCGAGTGGCTAAGGCACTCGGCTGCTGACCCGCAGGTGACGGGATCGAATCCCGGCTGCGACGGCTGCATTTTCGATGGAGGCAGAAATGCTGTAGGCCCGTTCGCTCACATTTGGATGCACGTTAAAGAACCCCAGGTGGTCGAAATTTCCGGAACCCTCCACTACGGCGTCTCTCATAATCATATGGTGGTTTTGGGACGTTAAACCCCACAAATCAATCAGGCATTCCAGTCCAATAATTTCCGGTTTTAAGTGCCGTTTACGCTTCCTGTATTCTAGGAAGATGCAGAGGATGTAGTGGTCACTGCCGAGGTTTTCTTGTGAGTTCCACCATTGTGTTCTCGGGAGGTTATGGCCTACCGTTAAGTACGGGAAGGTGTACCGAGTAACGCAGTTTGCCAATGGGAGCTGAGTAGGCCGGTTCCGTATATGGAGTGGGAGGTGCTCCTGGTTGATGTCGTTAAATAGCTTCCTGCCTTTTTGACCTTCTTTGCGATATCCCCACACAGGATGATGGGCGTTGGAACACCCGATAATGAGTAGCGGGTTCTGTTGAGCTACAACTATGGCTTTCCTTACGATATCTCGGAAAGATTGTTTCATGGTTTGGGGTCTGTTGTATATATTGAAAACATATACAGACGGTTGTAATCTTTTATTGGGAAGGAGCTGCATGAAGATATAGTGTAGGTTGATATCCTGAGGATTCAGGTCAACGGTAAACGCGGTACATGTATTATGTACCAGTGTGCAGACTGATGTGTTATATTTGTTGTTGTGCGTGGTATAAGTAGATATTATGGCATCTGCGACTTCTATGTCTTGCAGTGCTAGAATATATGGTGGTCTGGGCAGTGAATTGATGTATTGTTGAAATGATGCGATGAAATAATGTTAAAATAAGCAGCAATGGCGTAGTGGTTAGAGCATCCGCCTCGCATGCAAAAGGTCCGTGGTAGAAATGCCGGTGCCGTGCAGTTCCCAAGCGGATAAAAAATCCGCGTGGTGATGGAACTGCATTAAGAGGCCTGGGGTGCGGCCTCACCGGTAAAACACCGCCGCGAACGCACTCCCTCACTAGAGAAGGATTGGTCACCCTGGTGCAGTATCTGGCCACTAGCTCCCACATGCATACGTCAAATAACCCACGGCCCTCAGTCCTCAGCAGCTGTGAAGCAACTGACCACGGCGGCGGTCAGATCTGCAACGCAGCAGAAGGTGCTAAGAATTTCTGGATCCGGGTAGGCCTACATTGGAACCTTAACTTGGCAACGTTTACCGCTAGAACCTTATCTATTGAGGCAAGTCTAGCTGTACTATTCGAGGAGCTAGAGGACAATAAATGGGATATAATAGGGCTCAGTGAAGTTGGGACGACAGATGAGGCCTATACGGTGCTAGGGAATGGGCACGTCCTTGGTTATAGGGGCCTGCCTGATAGAAGAGAACTGGGAGTGGGGTTTCTAATTCGCAGAAACATAGCTGGCAACATAGAGGAATACTATAGCGTTAATGAAAGGGTGGTAGGTATCGTAATTAAACTCCATAAAAGATACAAGATGAAGGTGGTACAGGATTACGCGCCTACATCCAGTCACGATGACGCTTTAGGTGAAAGCTTCTATTAAGACGTGGAATCGGCAATGAGTAAGGTAAAAACACAGTATACCAAACTGATGCGAGGCTTTAATACAAAGGTAGGGAAGAAGCAGGCTGGAGACCAGGCAGTAGGAGATTATGGCATCGGTACTGGAAACGCCAGAGAAGAGCTACTAGTAGAATTTGCAGAACGAACTAATTTACGAATTTTGAATACCTTCTACCGAAAGCTAGGAAACCGCAAGTGGACATGAAGGAGCCCTGATGGCGAAAACAAAAACGAAATAGACTTTATAATGAGTGCACACCCGGGCATCGTGCAGGATGTGAAAGTGGTTGGCAAGGTATGATGCAGTGACCATAGAATGGTGTGGTCTTGAATTCGCCTAGACTTGAGAAAGGAACGGCAGAAAATGTTACACAAGAAGCCAATCAATGAGCTAGCACTGAGAGGGAAAGTACAGGAATTCAGAGTCTCGCTTCAAAACAGGTACTCGGCTCTTAGTGAGGAAACCAACCTTAGCGTAGATACAATGAATGATAATCTGACGAGTATCATTACGGAGTGTGCAGTGGAAGTTGGAGGCACGGTAGTTAGACAGGACACTGGCAAGCTTTCCCAGGAAAGGAAAGATCTCATTAGGAAGCGTCAAAGCATGAAAGCCTCAAGTACAACAGACAAAATAGAGTTGGTAGGGCTTTCGAAGTTGATTAATAAGCGTAAGGTATCCGATGTAAGGTGGTATGACATGGAGAAAATTGGGCACGCTCTGTTGAACGGAGGAAGTGTCAAAGCAGTGAACAGAAACCTTGGAATTGGCAAAAAGCATATGTATGCACTAAGGGACAAGGAAGGCAAAGTATCTACCAATTTGGATAGAGTAGCAAAATTGGCGGAGGAGGTTTACAGAGATCTGTACATACTCAGCAAAACCATGACCTAATATAACAAACAGCAGTAACCGAGATGACACCCCACCAGTAATGATAGAAGACGTCAGAAAAGCCTTGGAGAGCATGCATGCAAAGAGGCAAAGCTGCTAGGAAGGATCAGGTAACATTAGATCTGCTGAAAATTTACCGCCTGCTAGCAGAACGTTTTCAGAGGCCTAGCATGAGAACAGTTACGCATAACAGTTAATGGAGAGTACCTTAGTTTTCTGCGCTTCGCTGACGGTATTGCATTGCTGAGTAACTCAGGGGATGAACTGCAACTCATGATTATGGAGTTAGACAAGGAGAGCAGAAAAGTAGGTTTTAATGTTAATCTGCAGAAAACGAAAGTAATGTACAACAACCTTGGAAGAGAACAACGCTTCTATATAAGTAATGGTGCACTCGAAGTTGTAGAGGACTATGTCTACTTAGGACAGGTATTATCCACGGAGCCGAACCACGAGACTGAAGTATCTAAAAGAATAAGAATGAAGTGGAGCACATTTGGCAAGCGCTCTCAAATCAGGACACGTAGATTGCTACTATTCCCCAAAAGCGAGTGTTGAAACTCTTTTACTACACATGTCAACTGGAACCACCTTGCCTACGGTACATTTGTTCCATATAGCGTGTGTGCAGACAGAGACTATGTGAACAACAAGGTTAAAAGGTTCAAAGTGCAGCGGAAACACGTTCAGTGTTTTAATAGTTTCGAGGTGACGTCATCAACACCTCCGAACAAAGAACTTTTTATCTTCTCAATGAGTGATGCGACACCTTCGGCCAAAAAGTTTATAGCTGGCATTGTTGGCATATATAGTAAAGGTACAGCACTTAGGTTGGAGCGCGCCTTATTAGGTTATGAAAACGGACGAAAAGCCGGCATTGAATGTATACGTACACGCAGAATCTGAAGATACATCACCCTAATCATTGCAAATTCAAATGGATTGGTTGTGCTGAGGGTTATAGGTATGCGAGAATGTATGAGGGCTATTATCATGCAGAGAAATTCGGAGATAAAAATAATGTTTACGCTTATTAACTGGCGTGAGATATGCCCGTCCAGCTCGAAATTATCTGTCCCATGACACTGCGTCTGGTTTACACTTCAAAGATAGAAGGAGCCGTTTCTTATTATTGTCGAGTGTTTTCAGGATTTTTATGAACCTTGCTCAATGGCGGTTTGTAGGGGTAGTGAAGATTGGAATATGCTTATTGGCCAAATCATTTTTCTTGCCCTGAAGTAACGACCAGTTTTGTTGCACAGAGTTTGTTGAAATGCTGACCCGTAAGACTGAAGAATTTCTACAATTCATTCTTTACAGCAATGTAGTTTGTAGTTACCTTTGTCATAACGGCGAATATGTTTGGCGGGTGAATGACGGAAGGGTAGTTTGAGTGAAAATGTGGCATGAATGAAGTTATGATCACTTATTTCTTTACGAGATCTATTTGAAAGTAAGTAGTCAGGGTACGATGTCAGGATGGTATTGAGTGTGTGAGCACAGCCTTGCTTTACGCGAGTTGGATCTTTTACAGTAGGGTCAGAATTTGGTTAAGGCAGTCGTCCATAAAGTCAGCAGCCTTTGAGTTACCTGTGGCTAACTGCGTAGTATAGGTGCGATAGCGTTAGAAAGGTCGTGTCACAGAAATTCCTCTGTCGGCGTCGGCCCCGTTGGTTGTGAGCGAAAAGTCATCCGTGAGCCAACAATCTCGTTACATAGATCGCAGCGAGTGGCCGCTACTTGTCCACGCGTGCGCGCGTGATCACACTGAGAAAGCCGCGCATTTGAAGAAAAAGAAGTAAAAGTTCTCAAGATCACGAGTTGTGGGTGATTTAATTTCTTTGCCCCTGTCACACCTCCCGGCTTAACTTTCGGTGTTTTCGTCGGGACGAGACAAGAGGAAATGCCATTGCAGCATGTGACAATCCTTTGTAACTCCACTTGCACTGGACGAATTCTTAAAATTCTTGCGGCGTTGAATTCCTGAGGCAATAAGCTCTTTAGGTAATTCATTCCATGGTTATTTGAAAAAGCATTTCACGGCCCCTTTAGCGCATTTTGGTTGACAGGTGTCACGACGAAAACGAGCCCAGCCGGCGATTTAAAGGCGCATTTCGGAGGCCTCAATCTACGTCAAAGAAGGCCGGCATAGTGCAGCCATCGCTGCTAAATATGCACAGGAACCTTCAAACAGCTATGAAAATGGACAATCATGTCCATATAGCAGAAAACATATAATGCCTTTCCAGAGGCGTTGATCAAGCAAACAACAAATGCTAGATAATTTGTTGTCATCTGTGAGATAATGTAAGACTATTTATGGCCTCCGAGGTGACAAGTGCGTGATGTGTATCTTCGAGGCCATGCGACTCTTGCTTTAGATGAAAAACCTGTATGTACCATTCGCACGCGCGCGCTAGTACAGTCTACTGCGTGCGCGCGTGTGAGTGTGTGTGTGCGTATGTAACGAAACACAATGACACGGTATATGCGTAGAAGAGAACTACGATGGAGGTGTTTTGCAGACTCCTGGGAGCAGGACAACAGGTTTAGAAGAGGAAGACGAAGAAGGCTTTCTATATACAGTCGATTCTGAAACACGCCATTTCATGATCGCAAGTTGTTTTTACCTTTTGTTCTCGCTACACCACGAAAATAATAATAAGTGTGCACTTAGCGGTTGAAGGTCGCACTAAAGACCGGGTTTCGCTATCACGTTAAACTCCTCAAGGTGAAGCTTAAGGGTCTCCCGATTTTTCTCCTTGAATGTTGGGAAAAATAAAACCACCGAACAGCAGAATGCATTGATTAAAGTCCCTCTTGGTTAATTTATTTGTGATATTATTCAGTTTGCCGGGAAAATACAGTTTACCGGGATGGGGACTAGGGATGTATAGCAGTGTTACGTAGTTGTCACTCAGGAATTAGGATGATTCTGGAATCATTGTGACTGTATTCTGGATTCTGACCTCGGATTGGGAATGAGAATGGAATGGGGACAATGCTCAGATTAATGGATTGCAAATGGAATTAAGTACATTTTGCCCGGAATATAATAGGAACGGAATTACGTCTTTTTCAGGGGATAAAGCAGGTTTTTTCTAAGTGCTGCTTGAGAAGCATCAAGCATTAGTAAATCAGTGCTTCAAGTTCAAAAAAAAAGCAGCATTTCAAAATGTCTTAGCTGATTACAAGCATGGTGGATCTATAAGCAACGTGCCTACTACAACTCTGCCCTTATATTGACTATGTTCCTCGGAAGTTTGTCTTTGTTCCTCGCGTAACGAGGTCGAGCGGAGCTGTAGCGGCAGCATTTCCCCCCCCCCCCTTCTTTACCCCTTGTGATTGTTTCCCCTTGGATGGCACCCAAGCCACCTGCTGTCTCCTCACCCGTCACTTCTTTCTGTCAGCGACATGGACGCATATTCAAAAAAGAGAGAGAATGCTTCTTCAAGTTGTGATGCGTATTACGCGGGCGCGATGCTTTCGTTCAATGCAAGCTTTCGTATATCAGATTGCGCGTACTCTTACCTCATACTACCCCTCCCTCCCCTTCTTTTCGCAGAGCTGTCTCCCCTGTGTAGACACATGGGTGCCCTCACCTGAACGGCGAAGGCCTGTAGGCCAGCGCCAAGACAGTCGTACACGATAAACTGTACAGTCTAGGGGGGGGGGGGGGGGGGGTTCACTGTACACGCTTCTCTTCATACAGACCGCGAGAGAGAATTAACTTCAGAGAGCATGGGTCCGGGAAACAGCCCAACGCAAGAAAGCCCACATAACCACGGCCATGACGGTTTTTCCCCCGAGTCCCGACGTGACAATTCGTGCAAAAAAAAAAACACGTTCGCTGTGTTCTACGGTGGAGGAAGGCGCGGGTGGCACCGCCGCCACCACAGCGCCTGCTGGCGGATAGAGAAGCATGTAATGCAGTACCACACAGGTTTTAGCGTCCAGTAGTTCATGCTAGAGCAGCCCATTTTTGTGAAACGCAATACATAGTTAGGTAGGTGGCACTTGTTTATGTCAGTGTTTTTAGAACGAACCGTTCAAAAAGCGGTAATTCACAATTAGGGTTTTAAAAGCTAAACGGGGAAGCGCCCATTTAGCTGATAAAATTTTGTGACAAACTTTTGACAAACAAAACCAAAATAAAGCTTCTCTTTGCATTTTGTACGGCTTGCGACCTTTACTGCAGCATTTAATAAAACGGCAGCATATCCACGGAGTGAATGATGGAGGGTGGGGCGAAACATCCGTCCATCCATGCATGCGTCTGTGTGGCCGCCCGTGCGTCCATCCGCCCGTCCGTGCGTGCGTCTGTTCGTGCGTCCGCACGTCCATCTGTGCGTCCGTCCCTGCGTTCGTCCATGCATCCGCTCCTGCGTTCATACAGAAGAAATTTCCCACCGACACCACCTTGGAGGTCAAAATGTAAGACTGGTTACACACTACTACTACGACTACGAGGGACGAACGGGGGCCACTATAAGCAGCTTCGCCCCTAAAATCTTGAGGACACGTAATAACGTTTTATGGTCGAAGCTTGGTGACCAAAGAACTAGTGACGGAACCCCGAATGCGTTCGGAAGACGAGGCGTTCGGGAGGTCAAGCATAGGAGATCAGGTAACCCTGACTCTCGATCTGAAAGCTGATAATCCCACGCTCCCACTGCTCGGGGGTGAGATCATTTCATTATTATTGTTATCTTTTTTCTTTTGTAACTTCACTAGGTTCCTACTGTACGGTCAATATCCGTGTTCTCATCGCCAGAGAAAGGGGACATTGGGGAGTACCTTTCTACACTATTAATAGCTACTACTGTAATATCACGCTGAAACTAATCATGTAGGCCTGAGTACATGCTTTGTCGAAGTCGAAGGCCACGCCGCTTTCTTGAGGTCCACCTTTAGTTAGCCGGTAGCAATGGTAGCAAGGTTAGTAGTGATGTAAAAGTGTGAAAATCTGCCAATTTGTAAAAGAGAAACCGCGCCATAAGTTGGCGTACAAATGCATTATCCCAACAGATACTAAATAGAGGAAGAAAAAATCCTCGCACATCGGTTCTCATTGATATCCCAAACGAAAGACGCGAATACTCCATGCGCGGCCTGATCTTTATCTCACGAGTAGTTTAGTACCTGGCAAATGTAAATAACCTTTTCGACAAGAAAGACATTGTATTCCAGCGCACAAGTGAACACAAAGTTCTCCTCACCCCATCCATGCTTGCGATGTGCTCTTGACAAGCGTGAGTGCTGACGAGCAGAACGGCCCTGTGTTCCGCATTGTATGCAAAGGCGCAACGTGCCCGAGTGGTGGTGCACTGTTTTTACCAATACCAGCAGACTGTGGGGGTTTCTCGCCCGGTTAACGATCTTATGTACAATTTAGTTTTCTCCATATTCACGACCACCCCATACACGTGACATAATAGCTTAGTATTCTTGAACGCTACTTTTGTCAGCATTAGTACAGCCTATGTCGTTGTTTTAGCGTCTACACATTTAGCTTTAAATAATATTAAAACGTCCCATTCGTTCAAACATGCTAACCTTGAATATAGTATATGTAGGGGGAACAATGCTCTTATGAGAATTGGTAGGGTGGTTTTACTGCACGAGATTTGCCACCCAGCTCCTATTTCTCTACATTGGTAACGTGTTTTGCGTACTTTTGCACTACTTATTGCTTCCTCTGACACTAACTTCATTGGGAATAAATTTGAAACTATTAGGACGCATTTTCTACATCGAGGTACTACAACATTAGAATTGACCTGCCCGGCCATTCGTGAAGTAAGAATGGGCTAAGCTTTTTTTTCTTTTCGAGTAATTAAAAGGAATGAAATAGTTGCCAGTCGTAATCCCGTTAAAGGAAATTGGAATGAAATCAAGCCAATGCGCAGGATAATGAAGTGGCCTTAGGCGCGGCAGCTAAGCAACATGACTTCAAGGTAACATGATATATGGACAGGGCAACTAAATCTTTCCATGTGAACGGCAATTAATACCCCACTTCATCTGGATCGGAGTCTGTCCTGTTGAAAACTATCAAAGTTAGGCTGTGTGTTTAAAACTCCAGGATCTGAAATGTTGCTGGATATCCATGTTTTAATTAGTGCTAGCACATTGCGAACGGGTGAACGTACCAAATTCGACACTATTTCATGTTTTGGAAGAAAGCAGTGAAAGTTAGTGTAAATTACCGTGACAAGGCGGTGCAGGGCGTGCGCTGGCTGTGTGGTTTACAGGCGTGACGAGGTAGCTATCATGGCGTTTGAACACTTTGGGAAGTTTCACCATAAATGAAGCCTCGTGAGCCGAACAGCATTCTATACTGAAGTGAATAAGGCACAGACTTGCTTGTTGCCAAGGCGATAAGGTGTCTTCGTTCGTTCTGCTACCGCTGAAGGAAATCATCACCGATACTATATGTGGTACCTTTCAACTTACGAGCGTTGGTGAGGATTGCCTCATTCGTCCTTAAGACGCTAAAACTGACAATGACGGGACCATTATGGCCAGCGTTATTGTGACCCAGACGATGCGCTCTATTTCTTCCGTGCCAACTGCTATGTTTAGTTGTTCAGAGCACAGTTGAATCATTTTTTTTTCTTCAAGGTGTGCATGCGGTACTCAGAAAAATTCGGAGACAGCAAAAAATATTACATTTTAACGACAGGAAGAATTCTCATATCATATGTATGCC
>WOVY01004037.1:90000-139866 GCA_013436015.1 Rhipicephalus annulatus
TCCAACCATCGTCCGGTTCTTAACCACCACCTTTAGTTTTGGCCCGTAAGAAAGATGGTTCCGTGCTATTGTGCGTCGATTAGAGCACTTAAAAAGACTACGCGGAAAGACGTGTACCCCATGACGCACTTGGCTCCTTGCAGGGTACTGAATCTCTCTGAAGCTCTGATCACGGTATTGGGAAATACTCAGGCATAAAGTGGAGCAAGATGAAATGGCTTTTGCAACACGAGACGGCCTGTATGAATTCAACGCCATGCCTTTCAGCCTATGTAACGCTCCTGCCACGTTTGAACAAATACTAGACACCGTTCTTAGTAGCCCAAAGTGAAAGACGTCTCTCTGCTATGTACTTGACATTGTCGTATTTTCTCCCACCTTTCGTCAACATCTTGAGTGATTAGACGAAGTGATACCGTGCCCCTCCAACACTTGACTTCAGCTAAACATGAATGAATGTCGTTTCGCTAAAAAAACATGAAAGTGTATGGACACGTTGTCAGCAAAAATGGCGTTCGCCCAGTTCCTGACAATATTTCTTCCCTGATTAGGTTCCTTCGCTCAGAAACTAAATAACACCTACGCAGTTGTTTAGGTTTGGCGTCTTACCTTCCCGCGTTCCGGTTTCCCACATTCGCTGCTTCATCAGCTATTTCGCTACAATCGCCTTGCCACTGCACAAGCTGCTCACGTCAGGATCTGCCTTCATGTGGACAGATGGCAGCGAGCATGCTTTTAAAGCCCTCATCCGTGAACTTATCCGGATTGCGGATCACGTATTGCGTGAACTCATCCTTAATATCGTACGTGAAGAGTTGCAAAAGGCTGCTGTAACACATCATCCTACGGTTAGCTCTATTGCAATTGTGATCCAGGGTGAGCTGCACCAGGCCCTCCGGGACACCTTGCCTCTGATACAGCCGCGCCAGCTCCTGCTGAATACCGCCGTGGGACAACCTACGCGGAAGCCTTGAAACGTCCTACTGCATCGCTTCCATGGTTCGTTCATCCTGTCCCTGCTATTTCACTCGAGTCAGCGCAGCTCATACCATACTACGAAGGCACGTAAACGCCACCGCCCCTGCCCTTTGTCCGTGGCGCTTCTGTCGCCCATTGTTCGGTGCAACTTGTCCAGTACATCGACAATCGGCACACGTCTACTCGGAAGTCTGATGTTTGGCGCACACCTGATCACCGGCCTCTGTGCTTTCACTGCAGAGAAGCTGATCACTTGTACCACCAGTGCGCATATCACCGTCTTGGGCTTCGCGGCTTTTCTGCGTACTCGCCGCCACCCCGTTACGGCCAGAGACCACGCGACATCGAAAACTACCTCTCCCAGCAGCATGCACCACTGTCTGCCAGGCGCCAGTCGCGCTCGCCATCACCGAGGCGATTTTCATCAACGCCACAGCGGTATTCTACCGCACGATCTCCGAGCCCCCACCGGATGGATGGATGGATGCTATGAGCGTCCCCTTTATAACGGGGTGGTGACAAGTATGCCACCAGGCTCGACAAAAAAAAACCTTTTTTCTTTTTTTATGTTGGCCTAATGCCTCTACTTCGATAAATTCTATCTTAATGGTAAAAAAGGTAAATTTTCAGCTTAAGTTCTCTGCCATTTACGGCACACTGTCCATATTTTATTTTTCCAATATTTATTTTTGTCCTTTCTCTCTAATTTTCTGCCACCAATACTCTAACCGTCTCTTACTTATTTCAATCGCGGGTGTGTTCAGCTTTCCATTGTTGTCCCTAAAACCCAAGGCTTCCTGTAGGCTCGTGCCCAAACGTACACCTGGGTGCATATCTCCACATTCAATCAGAACATGCTCCGCCGTTTCCTTATCTTTCCCGCAGCATGTGCATTGTTCTTCTTCTTTACTGAATCTTGCTTTATAACTACGCGTTCTAAGGCAACCCGATCTCGCTTCAAACAGTAAAGCGCTTCCCCTTGAATTATCGTAAAATGCCTCCCTCCTTATTTCATTTTTGCCCTTTCGGTAGTTACTCAAAGCCGGTTTTTTCTCCATAGCTGCCATCCAGTAAATCCTCTCCGCCTCCCTGACTTTTCCCTTAACGCTCTTTGTTGACATATGGCTTACAATACCAGCCGTATATTTACTAGTGAGTCTTCTAGTTCTTTTTCTCCACTGTGTGTCCACGCTCTTCCTATACAAATAACGGAACACCTTCTCTGCCCATCTACTCTCCTTCATATTTCTTAGCCTTTCTTCGAACCTTATTTTGCTCTGCGCTTCCCTCGCCTCAAAACCTGCCCACCCCATATCGCCCTTTACAGCCTCGTTTGTCGTCTTCCCGTGAGCACCCAACGCGAGGCGTCCCACAGTCCTTTGATTTACATCCATTCCCGATTGCACCTCTGCCCTCATGCACACCACTGAGTTCCCAAAAGTAAGCCCTGGAACCATTACACCCTTCCACAGACCTCGAAGCACCTCATACCTATTGTATCCCCACAACGCTCTGTGCTTCATTATTGCCGCATTCCTCTTTCCTTTTGCTGCCGAGGCTTTTTCCTGTACCTCCATGTATCTATCACTCTCATTTACCCATACTCCAAGGTACTTGTATTCACTTACCCTCGGTATTTCTTGGCCTTGTATGGACACCGTCTGATCACAGGGATCATTGAATACCATCAATCCACACTTCGTTACACTGAATCCTAGTCCAAGAGCTTCACCTTCCCTTCCGCATATATTCGCCAGCTGCTGTATATCATCTCGACTGTCCGCAAATAAGACGATATCGTCCGCATAAAATAAACCTGGAAGCTTCTGCTCAATCATCATGCCGCCCTGTTTGTGTGACAGATTAAAACCGATGTTGCTACCTTCTAGCGCTTTTTCCATACTCACCATGTACAGCATGAATAACAGCGGGGACAAAGGACATCCCTGTCTCAGACCCTTGCTAACCTCAACGTTCTCTTTGCTACGCATTCCTTCCCACTCTATGCAAACTGTATTTTCTCGGTATATCTCCCTCAAAAGCTGTATACAGTCGTCGCCCATGCCCATTCCTTTCAATATATCCCACAAAATTTCCTGATTAACGTTGTCGTATGCCCCAGTGATGTTTAGAAAAGCCACGTACAAGGGCCTATTCTCTATTTTAGATATTTCTATACACTGAGTGAGAACAAACAGGTTATCGTCTAACCGCCTGTCGACTCGAAATCCGTTCTGAAGTTCTCCCAAAATATCGTTATGTTCGGCCCATGTTTCTATTTTCATTTTTACTGCTTGCATCGCCAACCTGTATAGTACCGATGTAATGGTTAGTGGTCTATACGAGCGAATCTTGTCCTTTTCTCCCTTGCCTTTATAGATTAAGTTCATTCTACTTTGTCGCCAACTGTCCGGTATTTGTCCGTCCTTTAAGCTTTTTTCTACTGCTTTTAACAATGCTTCTTTAGTGTTATGTCCTAGTTCGTTAATGAGGCTAACGGGAATCCCATCTAAACCCGCGGCAGTGCACTTTGGAATTTTTCCTTCGGCCTTTTTCCAGTTGAAATTATCAAGTACTAGCTCTTCCTCTGTTGCTTTCTCCGCCACACTTTTACTCACCGGGGAGATCCCCTGGACGCTCTTTTGAAACGAATCGGCTGTTACCTTTTGGATGTAACCTAGCGCTTCGTACCCTTCCAATTGATTTCCTCCTTCATCTAGAATATGTTGTTGCGTTGTGACAGACTTCCTACCTAGCGCCTTTATGTGGCTCCAAAAAATCCTAGGCGCGGCCTCCTTTTTTTCGTGTATCTCTGTCATCCAGCGTTCACTTTCACCTTTAATTTTTGCCTCTACCAATTTCTGTACAAGGGATTTTTTCTCTAAATATATTTCCCATATTTTTTTTTACTTCGTCCTGCGGCCGCTTCTCCTTTTTTGCCTTTCTATGCTCCCGTGATGCTTCGCGTCGCTTCTCGATCGCCTCCCGGATTTCCTTGTTCCACCAACTTTTTGGCTTCCTTTTTCCTTTCCAGCAAACAGTTTCCTTTCCAGCAAACCGAAAAAAAACTAGCCAAAGCGACCTCTGGGGGCGGGGTCGCTGAACGTCAAAGTGCTGAAGATCTCCTATTGACGCAGAACCTTACAGAAACTGGTCCGACATCACTAGCTGCTGCAAAGGATAGCCGGCTTTCACTCGACATAGCAGTGACAATTGATGGTTGTGTAGTTAATGCGTCAGTGGAAACCGGCGCAGACTATTCTATACTGAGCGGAAAACTGACAACGCAGCTGAAGAAAGTAATCACGCCGTGGCATAACTCGCCGATTTGGACAGCTGGTGGCCATGTCATTACTCCACTGGGCGCCTGCACAACTAGAGTACAGATGCAAGGTTATACATTCGTAGCAAGCTGCCCTGTTCTACGTGAATGCTCCGGTGTCGTCATTCTGGAAGTTGACTTTCTACAGGAAAGTGGAGCTATCATTGATCTGCAAGAGCGCCGCGTCACGTTCTCAGCGCAGCGAGCAATCAACGTGCAGGATGACGGAAGGCGTGTCGACGTACTCCATTTTTCTGAACAGAGCGTGACGCTTCTTCCCCGAGCAAGTGTTCTAGTCGACGTAACATGCTGTGGGTTGAGTGATGGCGATGTGGCGGCCGAGACAAATTGAGAACACCTCCTGTAACAAGGCATCTGTGTAGCTAGAAGTGTAATACACGTTCGCGATGGCCGATCTGAATTGCTCGTTACCAATTTTAGCAACGAGCATCGACACCTTTTCCGTGGCACTTCGATAGCGTTTGCCCATGAAGTAACAAATGTAACCAATTGTCTCACGTCAGAACTAGTGGATACCGCAGACACGTCAATGA
Source organism: Rhipicephalus annulatus (assembly GCA_013436015.1). NCBI lineage: Eukaryota > Metazoa > Arthropoda > Arachnida > Ixodida > Ixodidae > Rhipicephalus > Rhipicephalus annulatus. The sequence goes on from WOVY01004037.1 coordinate 94,855, forward strand.
GTAATATTGACATCAATCCTGATCTGTCTACCGATAACCAGACTTTGCTGCGAGCGCTCTCGTTCGAGTTCAGGTCTTGCTTCGCAAGTTGCTCAAAGATCCGTCAGACAACCATCACTCAACACAGAATCATCACGTACGAGGACGAACGCCCAATACACCAGCAACCCTACCGCGTGTCGGCTAAAGAATGTGAAGCAATACGCACGCAAGTCCGCGAGATGCTTAACGATGGCGTTATCGAACCATCCAACAGTCCGTGGTCATCTACAGTCGTGCTTGTCAAAACGAAGGACGGGTCGCTTCGCTTCTGCGTCGACTACCAAAAGCTTAACAACGTGACCAAAAAGGACGTGTACCCGCTGCTGCGTATCGACGATTCGCTGGATAGACTTCGTCGTGCCCATTATTTCACTTTTCTCGATCTCAAAAGCGGGTACTGTCAAGTCGAGGTAGATCAGCGAGACCGCGAGAATACAGCCTTTGTGACTCCAGACGGCCTATACCGATTCCGAGTACTCTCTTTCGGCTTGTGTTCAGCACCGGCAACTTTCCAGCGAATGATGAACAGTGTCCTCACAGGGCTCAAGTGGCAGACTTGTCTTGTCTACCTTGATGATGGGGTAGTCTTCTCTGCCACGTTCGAGCAGTACCTTCACCGCCTGCGCAGCGTGCTGGAAGCTATCCGATTAGCGGACTTCACACTAAAGCCGGGACATGTAGTTAGCACCGAAGGAGTCCGGCCCGATCCGGACAAGCTTGCCGCTGTTGCCGAATTACCAGCTCCTGTCGATAAGAAAGCCGTCCGGCGCTTCCTTGATTTGTGCGCCTACTATCGCCGGTTCATTCACGGCTTTTAACAGATAGCGAAACCTCTGACTCGTCTCACAAGGGATGACACGCCATTTGTCTGGGAAAACGAGCAACAAGCAGCTTTTGCTGAACTGCAACAGAGAATGCAATCAGCGCCCGTTCTCGCTCATTTTGACGAGGATGCTGACACGGAGGTCCATCCTGACGCTAGTAACGTTGGGCTCGGTGCAGCGCTCGTTCAGCGTCAAGAGGACATCGAAAGAGTGATAGCTTACGCCAGCTGCTCTCTATCCCGTGCCTAGGCGAATTATTCCACTATTGAGAAAAAGTACCTGGCTGCCGTGTGGGCAATAACCAAGTTTCACCCGTACCTTTGTGGTCGTCCCTTCAAGATATTGACAGACCACCATGCCCTCTGTTGGTTGGTAATGCTGCGCGACCCTTCAGGAAGGCTAGTACGGTGGAGCTTGGGGCTGCAGGAATTCGACGTCACCATCATCCCTAAGTCCGGCCGTAAGCATGAAGACGCTGACACACTGTCACGCGCACCCCTTCATGTAGTCAGTCAAGAAGCAGAGGAAGACGAAGGCTTCCTGGGCGCCATTAGCTCATCAGACTTGAACAAACGACAGCGAGATGACGCAGAGGTTCGTCCGATCATCGATCATTTAGAGGGCCAGGGCACAATCATACCATGTCATTTATCACGCTCATTGACGTCGTTCCGCCTTCGAGGCAGTGTGCTGTACAAGAACAACGCTCGTTCGAACAACCAGGCTTACCTCCTGGTGGTTCCTCGAGATATGCGAGACGACGTCCTCTTCGCTTGAAATGACGAACCCACATCCGCTCATCTGAGCTACTCACGGACACTTATCAGAGTGAGCGAAAAGTACTATTGGCCAGGACTTTCGGCAAGCGTCAAGAAGTACGTCAGGAGCTGTCGGGAATGTCAGTGTCAAAAGCAACTGTCTGTTAAGCCAGCTGGTTTGCTTCAGCCCATCGAAGCAGCTTGCACGCCGTTCGACCAAGTTGGCATGTATTTTCTCGGGCCATTTCTCCTGTCTGCGGACAGCAACGAATGGGTTATTGTCGTGACCGACTATTGGGCACGCTACGCTGAGACACAGGCGATCCCACGAGCCACAGCTTCTGAGGTAGCACAATTTTTTATGCGCTACACCGTGTTACGACACGGTACTCCTTCCAGTATAATGACGGACAGAGGGACGGCATTCACGGCGCATGGACGAAGTTTTCAAACTGAGAAACTCCAGACACCGAAAGACAACTGCGTACCACCCGCAAACCAACGGACTTACCGAGCGACTGAATAAGACCATCGCAGACATCATCTCAATGTACATCGACGTACAGCACAAAACATGGGACCGGATCTTACCTTACGTGACTTTCACGTATAATACCGCCGTGCTAGAGACCACGCGATTCACGCCATTTCGACTTCTCTACGGGCGCGAAGTGAAGACCATGCTGGACTCTAAGCTGCCGTGTCAAGACGAAGACGAGTTGGCAACTGACGCCGAAGAATTTGCAGAGCGTGCTGAGGAAGCCCGGCAGCTCGCGCGACTACATATCGGCCAGCAACAGCAGGCAGACGCACGGTGCTATAACAACCGCCACAGAGAAGTGTTTTACAACCCAGGAGACCAAGTTTGGGTGTGGACGCCCATCCGCTGCCGCGGCCTTAATGAAAAGTTACCGAGCCGCTACTTTGGCCCATATAAAGTGATACGCCACGTTAGTGACGTGAACTACGAAGTGGTTCCGGACTCAACACCGCAGGCACTCAGCAGGACACGACCGAGGCCGGACATCGTTCATGTGTTGCGCATTAAACCTTTTTATTGCGTGTTGTTCGTAACTTTTTCTTTTCCATACACTGTTCTTTGTGCTATTTATTTATTTTTTAGACTTGCTTCTTCGTTCATTGATTTTTCCTACATTGGCACGCTCTTTAGTTTTTATTTTTACTTTATCTAATTTTCAATTGTTTTTCACGTGCCTGTGTCGTAACATCGAAGTGTTGCTATGTACTTTTCTTTCTCTCTTTTGGAACTTATTTTTCTTTTCGAAAGGAGGGATAATGCCACCCACACGTAGTGAGTCGACTACAAGAGCAGCTCTCAATCTGGAGGAAAAAAAGAAGTTCGCGTGCTTCTTCTCGACTCGAGAGCCAGCCACGGCTGACGCATGTCCTAGGGCTAGCTACTCGGTGGTTTAATAAACCCCCAGTACTTGTGATTCATCATGACAATATGATTACGGTAAAAAAACCAATTCTGCTCAAGGCGCTTTCTAGTAAGCTTTTTTAATCCTGTGGTGTCAACAACGCTTCACATTTTCTGGAGCATAGAATATGCGGCCGGGAATATGTTTACTTTTCGCGCACGTACTTACATCAGTTCGGCATCTGCGGTGTGTTTCTTTATTTGGATGTCTCGAAGACTACAGTTGTCACTGTGAACATGACAATAAATGTTTCACATCGGCGCGCAGTTGTCGACAAATAAATGAGCTCCAGTTCCCAATTGCCCCTTTCAATGTTAGAGCAGAACTGTGTGGTCACTTGATGTCGCCACGCTAGAAACGCAACTCTGGTAATTCTCGCACACTCTATTGTTTGAACCGTACCTTTAAGTTAACAAAGTGAGTGAGAATATGCATAAACTTTCAGTTTTGACATGAGTCGAGATGAGCCCCAGCGAATTTGACTTTCACCATTCTGTTCTACCACCATGATTCCCACTAAAGGTTAGTCATACCGACCGAGCCCGTACAAGTGATATCAGCGCTTCTGGGTTTCAGAATACACAATTTTGACGAGTAAAAATGACAATAAAGCACAGTCGCGGCATCATTGAACCTAAATGAAGCCTTTTTTATTCTGTACGGTGTCCGCACAAGAAGCAACAAACATTGATGCGACGCGCTTGCAGCACGTCCACCAAAGGTACGCCTCCCCTCACCGATAGCTGCCGGTCGCACTCGCCGACACTTCACTGGCTCTTATGCGAGAACATTCACACGTCAGTTCGTACGCTTACTGAACCAATATGATAGCATAATGTTTCTGGTGGACTGCATTCGTTTTGGCCAAGCCGTTATGTAGTTGTTCCTAACGACAGAGCAACAGCGGTGTGCTGGCACGACTGCACTTTGCATTGCACGAAAAACATCCAAATCAATTGTGTGAGCGTATCTATCGAATGAACATAGAAGCGTCACAGAGCCTGAACTGATATCGCCCTTAGGAAGGAGCGAGAAACGGATAATAAACTTGGCAGTAACCACCGATAAACTCTACCTGCTCCTCAGTTGTAAATTGTAACAAAAACTTAGCGCTGTTGCCATTATCGCAGTGGCAATCGTTACAGGCAGCAGTTGGTGGTGTTTATCAAATGTACAAATTTTAGTAGCAGGTGCAGATCCCGTCCCTGCCAGTAAACGACAAACAGAACTGAAGTTAAACAGTGACTTTGTGAGTTGACTACTTCTTTAACACCAGTATCGCCATCTGTCGCCGTGGCACAGTCACTCCACTTTCGGCTTCGGTGGGAGACGGACTTGTGATGGCTCGCTCCGTGCGAGGTGCTCAGCAGCCGCTGCTGGCCGTGGCGTTAGGTTTCCTTCTGCACCATCTAAATACCGGTTTTTGTTGCCTACATTGCCGTCGAGTGACAGTATGTAACAGTATGCGTTTCTGCATGGCGATTTGGAAAAAAGACCATACCAGTTGGAAGACTTTCGGGCCCCGTTAGAAGAAGTAGGACTCATCAAGGTGATCGCTTGAATTAGAGCTTTCCAGATGAATCAAATCTGGCTGGTGAAGATGCGAAGCAAGGCTGACAAAGATACATTACTCAAAACGGGTGGACTACAAGTCAAGGGTGGCTTCTGTGATATCATCGTCCCTATCCAACGTGATGTCAACGTGAAAATCCACTGAGTTGGCTTCGCCGTCTTGAATGAGAGCATTTGACAAGCGTTGAGTGTCTTTGGTGAAGTTCTGGAGGTTTTGAACGACAACTGGACCGTCGCGGGCTTTGAACTCGTGACACCGACGACGAGGGTGGTGCGACTGAAACTGAAGGAAAGCGTGGTGCTAGAAGGCTTGCCACACCTTTTTAAGTTTGAAGGGGGTGCCGTCCTTCTTGTGGCCCCGGGTCGGGCACCGCTTTGCCTAAGGTGTCACATGCAAGGACATATACGACGAGACTGCCATGCTCCCCGCTGTGGTGTATGCCGAGCGTTGGTACATGAAAGTCAAGATTGCGTCAGGAGTTATGCGAGAGTTACAAAGACCGCGCTGCCAACAGACGACGCCCAAGATAATCTAATGGACGCCGAAGAGGCTGAGAAGTTGGCCCTTGGCAGCAATGTCATGGGACCCGACGCCACGGTTCAGGCAGGTGGAGAAGAGACAGCCGACGCGCCAACGCAAGACCGCAAAGACTCAACGAAGAAGTCAGAGGAGTTGGCTGCAACAGGCGGCCAGTGGGACATTCAAGAAACGATCGAGGAAGACAAGGGTACCAGTGGCGAAATCACTACACCAGAAGTCAATGCAAAGTATCCGGAATGACCACTGGACGTGGCAAGCGTAACCAAGTGGAAAGCACGGAAGGCAACCTGAAACGCCCGGACTGCCTGTGGCATCGCGTCACGGGCACTAAGAGTAAAAAATATGCCCTCGAAACCCGGTCCGCGTCATCGTTGCCCGTTCGGGGACAGGATCGAGACACGTAAGACCCCGGTTTTCCCACTGCACGGTATACGAGACACGGTAAGTGCAGTATTGTAGTTTCATCTTTGTCATCAACATGGCTAGCATGACTGCGCATTTACGCATTGGTACGCTGAATGTACGTGGTCTAGGAGTGCGTCGCAAGCAGTACCAGTTGAAACGCTTGATGCAAGAAAAAGACCTTGAGTTGCTCGCTGTCCAGGAGACTAAAGTTAGAACTGAGGACGCGACTGAAAGCTTGGTATCAGAATTTTCATCGCTGTACAATGCGTGTGTGAGCCATGCAGTGGGAGCATCAGCCGTATGTATTAATTTTGTCAAGAAATCTCTTGGTATTGTAGTAGAAAAAGTCACAAGTTGCCTACATGGGCGTGTTGTTTTGTGTGACTTTTGTTACGGGAACACTGCAGGTTGTCAAAAACAAAATTGAACGTCTTGAAGAGGATATATATATAAAGGCGCAATTATACGAGCAATAGCTGAGAGATACCTCGTGGGTGAAGCCCCGACAAAGTGAGCCTTGTCAGATGAAAAGGCATATGCGCGAGCTCGCGACATACTAGAATTAGAATTGAATGGTAAAATATTGAGAACATAAATATGTCATAAAAGCTTTTGAAAGCTGCTATCAAGACTTATTTGCTTATCGCGAACCAAAGGAGCCAGGTTCTGTAGATTACTTCTTGATAGAAATGCCGACACTTAATGCTGAAGACACAAATTTATTGGGAATGTCTATTAGTTTAGGGGAAATTGAGAAGGCTGTCGATGATCTTGGCATGGGCAAATCACCTGGTCCAGATAGCATTAAGGCCGCCTTTTACAAGGCGTGCAAGGTGGATATGGCCGCCGCAATGCATGAGGTTTTTCAGAGTCTATATCGCGGAACTCTGCCTTCATCGTTTAGTCGGGCGCACACTGTGCTGATTCCTAAAGGGAAAGTGCAACATGTTTTACGCAGACTGACAGGATACAGCCAATCACGCTAACAAACGTAGATTATAAGGCGTTTATGAAAGCTCTGGCTAGAAGGTTGCAAGGAGTTATATACAAGTTGATCGGGCCACATAAGACTTGCGGCATCAAGCGGAGGAGCATATTCACGAATATTCATGTCGCCAGGATCATTTTGGAGTATTGTGACGCTGCGCTTCCGAAAGTAGCTATGTTACAAATTAATCTAGCTGAGGCTTTCGACATGGTTCCACACAATATGCTGTTCCGCTAGCTGAGTGCGTTGGTCTTGGTGCGATCATATGTAAAGGTATTAGACTGGCACACAAAAGTTCAACCACAAATTTAATTGTAAATGGAGAACTCTCACAGCGCATACAAGTACTTTCCCCGTGCGCCAGAGTTGTCCTTAAAGTCCTTTGCTTTTCGCTCTATTTTTGGAAACACTGTGCCAGAAATTGATTCACCATGCAAGGATTAATGGTTTCAGGTTGATGTCACGGGAAGTGCGTTTTTTGGCGTACGCCAATGATATTGCCTTTTTTTTGCTGTTAACAGAGAGAGTGTCACTTCGTTACTAGAAATCACTCAAAGGTTTTGTGACACGACTGGAAGTTGAATGAACAATGAGAAAGGCATTGGTTTGTGGCATGGTAATTGGGACTTCACGCCCATTTCCTTTGAAAATATTCAGTGGCTCACGACACCTAGTCGTTACCTAGGCGTACCATTGGACATGTATCAAGACAGTGAAGCATTTTGGCTTGAAAAGGCTGAAGAACTGCGCGCGACAGCTGAAGGATGGGGTGTTTTTAACTTATCAATTTTCTCTCGGTCAGTTGTATGTAACGTGTTTCTGGCTGCTAAAATTACGTAACTTTTGCAAGTACTTAGTTGTGCGCGTAAAAACATTCATAAAATCCACAGGATATTCGCCACGTTCATCTCGAGCTCTATATGGGAGCGAACATCTAGAACGAACAGGTTTTGGCGTGTTAAGCAAGGAGGGCTGTCTTTGCGCCATCTGTTTCTTAGCCAAGTAAGATCACGTTTCCTGCTAATAAGAGACCAGAGAGACACTTTTTTTATTCAAACAACGCTGTTACACCACATGCCTGACTTCTTTGTATCTTTAGACAGGGGAGAACGACGCACCTTGTCACCGTTATTGCGTGAAGTTGTGTTCTCAGATCGTTCCTTAAGGGCAAGGTTTTCGATAGATTACCTAACTAATGTGAAAAAAAAGCACCTTATGAAAGACTTAATACAGAATGTTATTCGTGTGCCCCTTTACCGCTCAAAGTATAAAAAATCATATGGATATGATGTACTAAAGCGTGTGAAAAACATGTGTACACCACCCAACGTTGAAACCTTCTTTTTTTTTTTAAACTTCAACGGGAACCTTGCCAGTAAAAACGTGGCTTGAAGACAGAGGGATGTACGTACCATGGGGAGGCAGCTGTCTCCTGTGTAACAAACCTGAGACCATTGAACATGTGTTTATTGACTGTAAGAACGCTATTTTCTTTTGGGACATTTTACAGAGGACTTTCATAAAATGTTTACCTCTTACCCCGTATGGAATTCGTTTGCCTTCTGATAGTTCTGTAGAAAATGTGGATGTTATATTTTTACTTGGTCTTCATTTGGTTTGGGGTAGTATGCTATCGTACAGGCACTGTGATGTAAGAGTTCTATTCGTTAATGAGTGTTTCGTAGAAGCTGTTATAAAAGTGCGAGATGTGTATAAGACTACCGACTGTGTTTAAGATGGAATATCATTGTTTGATGCGTTATCACACAAGAAACAAGTATGATGGTGATTGTCAGATTAGCTTGACCTGTAGTCAAGAAGGCAGTATAAAAAGTCGGCATGGCGCAGTGGTTAGTGTGCTCAGTTCGAAAGTCAGAGGTGCAAAGTTCGAGTCCGTGCTGTCGCACCTTTTTTTACGGGTGCTTTTTATGCCCTTTTTATACAAATATTTCTATTATTTCTTTTGTGGCAGCTCGTCATGGGGGTTCTGACGCTGCTTCGCGCTGCAGAATTGCCGGCGGGAGCACTCCATTCACCATCCGCTCCACCATACGCCACCATACACCATGTGCCACCTACGTTGCCACCGCCGTAATCCACCAATATCCACCAAACGTCCACCATTCCTATGGTGGACGTTTTTTCAATAGGGATGTTACTTTTAGAGATATTCTTTAGAAGATTAGTTATTTCGTCTTCCACATCTAGCAAGTCCAGTATTCCCCACAATTCTTCTTCAATCACACTGTCATAAGCTCCGTTGATATCTAGAAATGCCAGCCAGAGGGGCCCGTGTTCTTTTTCTGCAATTTCAATACACTGTATCAATGAAAGCAGATTGTCCACCAACATCCTTCATTTACGAACCCATTTTGTTGTTCTCCCAGCACCCCTCACTCTCCACTCATGGCCGTAGGCTTTCCTTTACTATCTGCATCACCAGCCTGTAAATTACTGATGTCACTGTTATAGGACGGTAGAGGTTTATATCAGATTTTTCCTGCTTTCCTTTATTGATCATGCTCATCCTGCTTAGCTTCCACCCACTGGGGGCTTCACCATTCAATATTGCTTTGCTCGCTACCTCACCTAACGTTTTCTTAGAGTTAGCTCTAGTTCATCGTAAACTTGTTAACAGCGAAACACTTCAAACACAGAACAGGGAAAGAGCAAAGGAGAAAAGAAAAATATGCCCTGTCTTGTGTTTTAAGTGTTGCGCTGTTAACAAGTCCACGATGAATTCCAACCAACTGGCCGAACGTACCGCCTAAGCCCTAGTTGTTTATTAGGATAATTGGGATGTCGTTAAGGCCTGTTGATGTGCTATTAGGAACCCTCTTCTGTGCCCTTTCCCACTTTCGTGGTAGTGAAGCCACTGCGCTAATTGGTCCGTCCTCATCCAGTGTGGTGCGTGCAGCACTTTCTTGGTGTTTAAAATTTTCTGTCACCATTGTTCTAATATATTCCATTGCCTCATCCCCTTCTAGTCTAACTCCTTGAACTGTAGTTTTAAACCTCTGTTTCATGCTTGTCTGGTTACTCAAAGGATTGAGATGGTTTCAGAACTTTCAACGGTTTTCTATCTTTTTTGTTTACTTCCGCTATCCATTCTGCCCCCTTCTAATGTTTTCACTGATGAGTGTGGACGCTTCCCTTCTGCAACTTAAGATGTTGTCCCAATTTTGACATCATTTACCGCCCCCCCCCGTTTTGCGCACCTGTGTTTCCTAGAGGCTTCCTGACGTCGTACTATGGCTCTCTTCACTTTTTTTATCCCACCAGCTCTTGGCTTTGTCTCCTTTTCCTGGTTAATTTGACTCGTACCATAGAAATAAATAACTCAAACAATGGAGTTAGATTTATGTACGTGCACTCTGTTTTAGTATATTCGTTGAATATTTTTTTTCAATCTCTTTAGTTGCAATTTTCATTTGCCTTTCTGAATGAATATTACCACGTGGTTGCTCATAATGTCTCCATCTCATTTTTATTCCTCTTCCAAAACCCAGCTTGATAAGTTTGTCATCACTACCTAAGCATCTGAACCCATGCTCATCTATGTTCATCACCCTTAGCCGACCATAAATTTTTTTGACATAATTGCGTAATCTATTGTCGACTACAGCCTTCCCACCTTTCATGTTATCGGCACTTCGCACTTCTCAGTACTGTTGCAAATGTATAAATTTTGCCTTTCCCACATATCCATTCGCGTTCTGCCGGTTGGGTCAGTATATCCATCCATATCTTCTATGTGCACATTCATATATCCTTATATAATTACCTCGCACTGCTCTTCTACTTAATCAATGCCATTTTGTATTCACTGCACCATTTCTTGTTTTTCCTCTGTGCCTTTTGCACCTGTCCATAAGCATTCAGAACCTAGGAGCGTCATCTGCCCTGCCCCTTTTCCTTTTAGCGATAAATGTTCTCTGCACTCCTGCTTGACCCTCTCCTAGTCTCTACTCTTATGAATAAGTTCCCCAATACCACCCCTTTCTGCTTTCTGTTGCGTTCTGTTCTATTACATTACTTCCATGCGTAATGTGAATTTCTAGGTGTTTGCTCCATGTCCCTAAGGTATGTTCCTACAAAGCCATATACCGTCAGCATCTCCTATTTTAGCTGTTCTTCTATCTCTCCCAACTTCAACCATTTTCTTCCACTCTGCATCTTATTATTCCCTACGTCTGAACTCGTGCGACCCTTGTGCCTACGGCGACTTCTTCCCCGGACTCTACGTGTCTTAAATATGGGTGTGACTTTGGAATCACATCTGTCTGTACCACCTGTATAAGAGTACCCCCGACTCTTTTCCTTGTTACTGGCTATTCTGGACCCTCAAGGGCCCACGTGCCCTCCAAAAAAGCTACTGCGCGTCCTGCAAGCCACCAACCCACCTCATTACCTAGCCTTCTATCGAAGTGAATTTTGTCTCACTGAAAACCACCTTACCTATGCACCTCTCTATTTATTTCCACTGCCTCAAAGCCTTTTTTTTTCGACTCATCTGTCATATATCTTTGTTTCTGTCGACAACCGCTTTTTGCAGGTTGTAATCATGCACCAGTATCTCTGGTATTATGCAAATCAGTACCTGTGTCTGAGGGGAAATGGCACGCATGTCATCGACCCCTTTCGCCAGTAAGATATCTAGCCCTGCCGATTCTCAGTTAAGAACATCGATTAGACGGCCCGCAATTATCACGAGGTTTCGTCCATTCGCTTTAGTAGTGACGTTTGCGCTCGCTTGCCTCGTGACTGTTTCTATCTTATGGCCCGAGAACGACCTTACCGAAACCTTCTTGTCACCTGTGACCCTCTCAATGATTACTTTTGTGCATCGACTGAAATTCGAGTTTCCGGCGATTATGACATGCTGCGACTTATGTAATTGAGTGTGCCGCACCTGGAGGTTACTTGCGCTTGTACCGCCGGCTGCTTGGTCCCCTCCCCCCCCCCCTACTTCGCTGAAGCTGGGTCTTGTGACTATTGAACCAGTTGGACCTGTTTCTTCCAGGCCTATTTCCCTTTTCCTTTTGCTGTTCTGGGTACCGGCGTCTTTCCGTGCTTTTCATCGGCCACTCTTTTGTTCACCTTCGCTAGTAGCTCCTCGGTTGACCTAAGCCTTTCTTTCATGGCCTTTGTTTTTCTTCTCTGTCGCCAACGGAGTCTCCAGCTCGGCGACGTTTATCACCAGTTCACTCTGGGCAACCATCATTCTCTCAATTGTTTTTTTGACCTCGTACTGCCTACCCTTGGAGTCAGCCTTCTCTGCATTCGCGTCCACACTGACCTCCATTTTCAAACCCACACAGCACCGTGAACATTTTAAAGTTTTTTTCAGTATTTTTCCACACCAATTGTCCTGCTAAATAGGCCCACCTGATAATTACAAAATGCAGAGTACGACGAACCCTGCCCTAAGCAAAGCAGTAAGTTCTACTACCAAATTTTGCGTGTTGGGTGTACGTGCACCCCTACCAAAAGGTGGTAGGAGAGAAAAAAAAACACACACACACATAAACAAGTAAATACCAGGTGTCTGACCCCCCAAAAACCGTACAATGTAAGGAGTGCTCTAAAGGTTAATACTGCTGCCCTATTTATTATAAAAGCAAGCTCGAAACATGTGAAAACACTAATCTGCGCAATCGATCGGGAGACTTCGCAAAACACGTCCATCCACCATGCCAGTCCGAACTGAAGTGACAGCACCCCGCGCTTCCACGCCATCTAGTGATCACTTCACGTATGGATGGATGGATTGATTGATGTGGCTGTACCCTTTAGATCGAGCGGCGGCTAACGCCACCTAGCCGTAATTCTTAGGAAACCACCAACTACTGCAAAAGCCAGCGCCATCTCGTGGACATTGTTAAAAGTAAAGGGTTGGTACTACAACATGCTACAACGGAGGAGGGACTGAACCACAGCGTAAGGAGCTTCGTCCCCAATAAGCTCTCAGCACGCTGCGCGGGCTCGCCGAGGTTGACGGCACCGGTGCCGATGCGGCTCAAGTGTACGCACCGCTAGCGTGGCGCCGACTGCGTGCGGCTCGGCAGTGCACGTGCGATTCCGTTCTTACCAACTGCGCTTAACAAGTTTTCTGTCGGGAAGAGTGCCGTCACTATGGAGCTTGCTACAGATATCGCGTTTGCTACCTCTTCCATAAATTTAAAAACTTCTATGGTTTTACGACGCGAGCTTTCGCCTTTGCTGCCAGTGCGTGGTGTTGCGTAGGCGTGGCGGGTTTTTATTGTATTTGTTCTCCCGGCCACGAACGCGAACTTCGTATCGTGCACACTCCTCTTAGTTCATTACTTGAGAGTGGTCTTTTCGACGCCGGGTCTTCACGTCTAGGACAAAATTTTCACGACAACATACTGAACTGCAAGTATAGGTCTAATCAGCGTTGGTTGCGTCCCGGTAGCAGTCGCGTGTTTTTATAAGTTGTGGCTTGGCACGGAATCCACATTTTATTTTACGGTGGCTACACTGGACGGGAAGGGATACATATTGTTGATAAAAACGAGGGTGGCACTTTTAGCGTTCGAATGGTGGTTGGCGGTTCGATTGCGGTGTCTTGGAATCAGGTGCACGCCCATGAAATCTAGAAACAGGCGTCTTTCAGTGCATGAAATTCCAGGCGTGATCGACGTAGTTTCTGTGTAATGCGTATCAAAGAAGCGGTTTGGGAAGTAATCGGTGAATTTTCGTGATGATGCTTTCTTTTGTAAGACACTCCTCCCATCCCTTTCATTTCCTTGGCAACGCGTGTCTTTAGACATCAATTTTTTTTGAACATTTGAAAAATTAAGTCGTTGTAAGCACCATGCATCGCATGCTTCGATTATCAGACAGGTGATCGTGTAAGCTCAAGAAGTGTTGCGCAATCGCGGCACTTGAAAAAGGTTGCTTTGGTTAAAGTGCGGTACCACTTACAATGACGGTATTCGCTACTTCCGCAAATCAAGTTATAAGCTGTCTATACTAAAATTATAGAGTAAGTGAATGCCTTTAGCGTTATACGTAACGAATCACTTCTCGATGGGGTTCGTTGTGGGGCATCGATGCTGCAGATACGCAGAATTTTTAGATGCTTATCTATTTCATTGTGTGCGAACCTGTCAGTCTGGTCCTAGAGGTGATTTAGATATTATTGTGATAAGTGAGCGCGTTTTTTGTCTTGACCTGAGTGTGTGCCACTCCCTGCAGGTGGATCCAGAAGAACATCCGCAGCTTCGGCGGAGACCCGTCGCGCGTCACACTGATGGGCGAGAGCGCAGGCGCGATGAGCGTGCATGCGCACATTCTGTCACCGATGAGCCGCAGCCTGTTCCACAGGGCCATCACCATGAGCGGCGCCATGGGCACGCCGGACTTCAGCGACCCGGTTCACCGAAGCGTCTCCAAAGGCAACGACGTAGCCGCCATCGTCGGCTGCCGCTCGGCTGACGTCACTCTCTACTCGGAGCCGGACTCGGTCATCCACTGCCTAAGAAACAAGTACGTCAAGTCTACTGTCCTTACAGCCGTATCCACGTCTGTATATGGCGCGGGAGCAGGCAGCTTTTCTTTGTGGCGTGACACCTTACGGTGGTAGCGGTCTCTGAAGTGGGGCTCTCAGGAGCATGCGCGGGCTACAGACATGCTGACAACGTTAGAAGCTGCGCTTGTTTCGCCGAAAAAGCATGCCCCTCAGGACGATTTTCGCATCTTGATTTCGATATATGACGCTTTTCGACTGCTAACGTGCGTGTTATCAGTCGAAATCATTTCAACGCCCCGAATGTACAGAATAAGCTTGCTCACAATCACTGTTACTGGGACTAAAGCATACGCTGTAACCCCTGGTACAGAAATGAGACCTTGTTGGTAAGAATTTATATAGCTTGCGAATTGGGGCCCAAGGAGCTTGGGGGCACAAGAAGCCTGCGAGGTGCCAGAGTGCATGCGCAGAATCAAAACGAATCGTGGGCTCTTGCGTTCGGGTCAACCCGATGCCTAAAAATCGAGAACTAGCGTGGGCGCTGAAGACGTGTTGGGTCACCAGCGAGACGAAGCAGACGCACCGCGCGCCATGGTGCCGAATAGCCCGCGTCTCACATACTTCTTATTTGGCCACGGGTGGCACCCCGTGCGTTTGAGTAATTTTCTGAGTAATAAGACAAGCATGGAACAGAGGTTTATAACCACAGCTGAAGGGGCTAGGTTAGAAGAGATTGGGGCAACGGAAATATAAGAACAATGATGACACAAAACTTTAAACACCAAGAAAGGGTTGGATGAACCATACCGGATGAGGATATTCAAATTAGCGCAGTGGCTCCACTGGGACAACGATAGCGGGAAAGGGCGGAGAAAAGAGTTCGTAATAGCACATCAACAAGCCCTGACGGCATCTTAATCATGCTAATAAAGACACTTAGGCCAAACTCTAAGCAAACATTAAGAGAGGCAGCGAGCATAGCAATAATGTGTGGTGAAGAACCAAATGGATGGAAACTAAGCAGGATGAGCATGATGTAAAAAGGAAAGGATAACAAAGCTGATATAAACAACTACGTTCTATAATAGTGACATCAGTAGTTCACAGGTTTGTGATGCAGATAATAAAGGATAGACTACAGACATGAGTAGAGAGTGAGGGGGTGTCTGGAGAATTACAAAATGATTGCGTAAACGAAGGAGGTTAGAGGAAAATCTGTTTTCATTGATGCAGTGTGTTGAAATAGCGGGAAAAGAACTCAGGTCACTGTGGCGGCATTTCTAGCTATGAAAAGAGCTTACGATAGTGATTCAAGAAGACTTGTGGGGAATACTGGACACACTAGATGTGGGAGATGGATTAACAAATCTTCTAAACGATATCTATACAGTTATAAAATGAAAAGAACAGGTGTTCAAACCTATAGAGACAAAACGCGGGCTTTCTTACTTGTGCTGTATCTACAGGGACTAGAAGCCAAATTAGAGGGAAGTCGACTTGGCTTCTGCCTTCTTTCGCATACCAAGGAAAACGAATTTAACACTCATTACCAGCATTGACTTATGCAGATGATATAGTATTATTAGCCGACAAGGATGATCTGCAGAGATTGATAGACATTTACGGTGATGAGGGAGATAAGTTGAATTTGAAGTTCAGTGGGTAAAAATCACCAATCATGATTTTTAATGATATAGAAGGCAGTGAGCATAAGAAACGGAAAGTCACGCTACAAATTGTGGATAAATACAAATATTAAGGCGTATGAATAAGTAGTGCGGCTGAGTGCCTAAGGGAGTGCGAAAGATACGGAATAAATAAGAATAACAGGAACCCAGTTGTACTGAAAAAGTCACAGGTTCGCCGCAAAGGCAGAGCAATGAACGCGATAGCAACAAGTTGGAAGGTCATGCTCAGAGTGGTGAGCAAATCGAAACGTGCCCTGCGTGTTCCTCACGTGCAAATGACGCACGAAACATACTTACAGGTACAGATGAATGCGAATAAGCGTCTGAGTAGTCATTTCGCTGTGCCTGAAAAGCGCACCCTTTTCGCAAACGGAGGCTGTGCAACAATCGCAGTGACCTTTGTGCGCCCCTAACTACAACAGAATCGTTCCAGTAAAGCCCACCGCCAGCCAAGACGTATGGTCCTCTCCACCGGGAGGTAAGAGCGCTCAAGAGATTGTCCATTCCCTTCCTCTCCGCGAGCCAAAGTGCGCGTGAGAATTTAGAGCCGCCGCGCGCTCTTTGTGTCATCTTGCTGATAATGCTGGAAACACGACAGACTCCCCCCCCCCTCCCTGAGATGCCCGCCAACAGCGTAAGTGGTAGGTATAAAGAGCTTGCCGTTTGAACGTTGACAGAGATACCCCAAGATAGCTCAGTGGCTAACGCCTCGCATTTACAACGCGGAGGTTCCACGTTCGATTTCGCGTGTCGGTGTCCTTTTTCTAGATTTTTTTCTTTCTTGCGTTTTCATATATATAGATACGCATACTTATACGGTGCATGACATTGACACCAACGCCCACGCCTACGCCGGCAGCGAAATCCAGCCGAGAGTGTCTATATATTTACTATCGCATTAAAATAGGGTATCGTGGAACTAAATTCACAACGTCATACATAAATGACGTTGTGAGAGGGGCTTGGAAAGGTAACATGGTCCCGAGTTTGATGTTCGGCAATGTGGTCTTGTGCATGACATCAGAAGTTAAAGTGAAGTTGGCCATTAAACAAAGAGGTAGAGGTAGACGCTTTGAAAGCACACAAGAATACCCAAAATCCGGGGCCACAGGGTGACATGGGATGGACATCGTTCAAGTAAAGGGAAGCTAGCAGCAAGATGGATTTAGTGGAGAGAATGAGAAAAACAGGAAAGGAGCGTTGGGCTAGGAAAGCTTTCATCTACTTGCACATGAAGACTGTTGATACTAACTGAGAGAAGTGAACTCGAATAATCTCAAGCAAGTATTTGACAACCGCAGAATACCAAGGTAAACGCAAACAATGGTTCAGAAGAAGGTGGAGACGGAAATGTCCGATGAAAGTGGAAATGTTGTAGGCCCATGTGCTCCGATTTGGGTGCACGTTAAAGAACCCCAGGTGGTCGAAATTTCCGGAGCCCTCCACTACGGCGTCTCTCATAATCATATGGTGGATTTGAGACGTTAACTCCGCATATCAATCAATCAATTAATCAACGGAGAGAGAGACATGTGGAAGATTTGAATGCTTACGAAATCATCACTAGAGACTTACCAAGCTTTCAAGTAGGAAATTGCAAAAAAAAGAGACCTACGACAATTCTCGGGTAGTTCTCTGCTCTCCAAGACCAGAACGTGAGTATTGTGGTCCAAGACGTACCGAGCTAAATACGAAGGCACAGACACGTTATGTAGTGCGTGTGGGGAAGAGAAGGAAATGGCTGAACATTTGATATCGTTTTGTAATGGGCTCAGCCCTTTAGTCCAAAATAATGACGCGAAATTTTTCAAAGCATTAAGGTTTAGGGACAGCAAAGGCAACATAGACTTTTAACAGGTAGAAGTAACCAGAAGGAGGCTAACTGATTGGTGGCTACAAAAAGTTGAGTGAACTTCAATCCTTCCACACATAGTGATAGCACTTGACTTTATGACTAGGTGGCGTGAGCCGCCACCCGATATAAAGGGCACAGCCGGTTACAAACATCCACCCAGCTTTCCATCCAACGCTGCCTGCATTTTACCCAGTTTTGAAACTCTGCTGATCCTCCGAATTCAAGTTGAACCTTCGCAGCGTAGCTTGGGGACCCAGTGTCTTGAGACCTTCAGAGAAAGAAAAAGAACAATGCCCTCACCTCTGCGAGGGGAATCGTGAGGAATTGCGAAAGCATTTGTTGAGTCGAGAGAGGGTACCGTTGCCGTCAGAAGTTCGCCTTCACTGACTTCTGTCATCACCTAGAGAAGCGCCCAGTCAGTGAACGCGCGAGTGTGAGGAGCAAGCGATTGAGAGAGTGGGGTACTGCATTCTCCACTCGGCGTTGGCGTTTCACAGCGGCGTCTCGAGCACACATTTCCGGATGTTTTGTGAGGCACAGCCAGCGAACGGTAGAGTGAAGCGCTAGCACACAGGAGTATGGTGCACGAACAGAGAAAGAAGAAGGGGTTAACTACTGCACCTACCCTTTCCTACACTCTCTCGCACCAAACGCTTCAGCTGCTAGAGGCGAGAATAAGTGCGTGTGCCCGCCGCAGTTACAACGTGAGAGGAGTGTTGGCGGAGAGATAACACCTGCCGGTGCGCGGACGCCGTTGCGGACAACGTCGGATGCCTAACATAGCCCAAATAAGAAATGTATTCGCATTATAAAAAAGGCGACACCGAAGTCTAGAGAACGGTTGGCAATGCGCGAGTGCGTGCACCGAAAAGTGAAGCACGATGCGCTTGACCCGACCTCTGATTGGGACGCGAGTAACGATGCACTGGCATTGTCGACGTGGGCTTGGAAGAAGAAGGTCGCACCACCAGCAAACGCACTGGCGGCGGAAGCAGCAGGATATCGACTCGGGAACCTGTGATGTAAGCGTCCCGGGAAGTAGATGAAGACCTGAACCTTCTTCGAGGGAGGCTGCAGCAACCATGCGCAACAAGCGCCGACGTTCCTGGCGCAAGCCCTATTATAGCAAGCCGCCAAAGGCAGTACCCAGGTGGCCACGCCAGCGCGCAGCACCTGGTATCGCCTGCCACCATTACGCCTAACCTAGGGAGTCGCCACCAGGTCAGCACCGACATCGGGCGACGACTACAATGTGCGACTACGTCGGCAGTGGCACGCACGACGATGATCGCAGAGAACGTCGAGGCAGGGACCCGAGATGACTGGTCAAGACAGTGACGAGGAGCGCATCAGTTAGGGCAATTAAGGTGACTAAAAGCACCATGAGAAGTACAAAGGCTGCAGATATGTCTGACAATATTTGGGACACTTTAGTCTCTAAAGAGATTTGTTTAGATGCTTAATTTGATAGTTATTACTATTTTTGCACATTTTCGCATATACAGCTACAGTTCCATGTGTTTATACTAAATTGCTTATGCTGTGAAGCTGCGATGGCGTAGTCGCAAGAATATCAGCCTCGCATGCAAAAGCACCATGGCCCAAATGCCGGTGCCGCATAGTTCCCAAATGGATTTTAAAAATATCCCTGTGTTGATAGAATTGCATTAAAAGACTGGGGTGCGACTTCACCGGTTACCACCGCCCGTATCGCACTACCTCAACAGAGAAGGTTTGGCCGCGCTGGTGCAGTATCTAGCCACTACCTCCCACAGGCATACATCAAATAACATACACCCCTCACTTCCCAGCGGCTGCGAAGCAGCTAACCTTAACGGCGTTCACATCTCCAATGGAGCAGAGGGTGCTAAGAATCTCTGGGTCGGGGCAGGCCACCATAAAAGCCTGAACTTGGCAACGTTTAACGCTAGAATTTTATCTAGTGAGGCAAGTCTAGCTGTACTGTTGGAGGAGCTAGAGGGTGATAAATGGGTTGTAATAGGGATCAGTGAGTTTTCAAATGTCAGGAAAGGTTATGTTGCACAACAGTTTCTCGTCAAGCACAATGAAAAATGTAGTTTACTAAACACCTCCAGAAAAAGTCCACAAAGGTATAAACGATGTCCTCATTCTTGCCCACACTGAGCCAAGCAGCAGCACGCGGCAGCATTCCCGCTCCGGTCATTGATCCACATTGCTTCAGGGGCCAGCCTAGAAGGGGCGGAGGAGAAAATAAGATGGTTTTAAACTTGGAGTTCTGCAACCTGCTGTCTAGCGCTATTTTTATTTTCTTTAGGACAGTTTCATGTGAAGAAGTCGGCACTTTCAGGTGCGTCAGCATTACAGAGCAAGTCACAGAGATGGCATAACATTGAGTACAAGAACCGAACCGACAGCTGCACAATCGGCTAAATCAAAGACTGACTCAAGTAATTGAAGTAGAGGGAGCTTTGCGTTGTGAGAAAAATTATGTGACGTGATCCCATACTTAGTGTACTAGACTCCTCTACTATTCAAGCTGAATACAGATGAATCACAATAGTGAATAGTGAACCGATCCAATCAGTTTTGAAAACTCTTATGCGTGCGCGGGAACACGACAAGCCACTAAAGGTAAAGGTCGGGCACGTTCGCCGGCCCACTGCAATTCACACAAGTGTGAGTGGAATCTCAATAAAATTCATATTTTGGGGACAAGCAGGCACACCACTTCTCTAGAACTGTTGGAGGCTTTTCACATAAATGCGGGAGGTTCGTTGTGCATTATTGACACATTTGTTCCTTTCGCTGACAGGGAAAACGTTCGACCACAGGTTGTGATTAAGATGCTCGATATGGAACAATGTTGAACTAGTGTAGGAGTTTCGCATTTTTTCTTCAATATTTTGTACCCGCTCATGCTGCAAGACCAATCTGTTAACCACTCAAGAATTTCCGTGATGCTTGCTGCGTAAGGTAATAATAATTTACCATAGCACACACTTTAGAACACGTATGACAACTAAGGGTCTCTATGCAGAATCGGCCAAGTTTTGATAACGGAAAGGTGGGCTAGTTGGTTATGGCTCATAATGAATTAAGTCCTAACTAATACTGATACACAATTGAGTCCTGACCCTGCCTCATTCTATTCATCAAGTTTCGCTAAACACGGAATATTTCCGAGCTCTGGCGACACCCTCATATGAACGAGCCAACAGGACGAAAACGTCAAATCCACTCCTTATCATGCTGCGGTTCATTGTTTACGATGGAACTAGTCATTGCTCAAGATATGTGGTCTTTTCAAACCAGAGGCATCTCCTTTCATTTGTTTTTCGTTCAACTTAGTGCAGATGTGCACCCATGCAATAAAAGTTTTTGAAACTTGTCGTGATTATATTTTTAGAGGAAGGGGTGTTTAAATTTATTTTCAATCTCCAAGGCTTGCACTAAGTCTGTTTTAGAATAATCAGCACGGTGGCATCTGAGATCACTACTGGCCAAGCGTCTTACAACATCGCGACCGCAGCTAAATCTGAGGCCACGTGTCGGTCATTCTAGCGAGGCCACGTGTGAGCGTGTACATTCAAGCGCACTGCTCGGCTGGTGCGCGTCGTCTTTGTTGTCATCATCTGCTAGCACCCAAGCACGTGCATCCGGCTAATTAGCTTTTTGGCTGAGCAATATACTTCGCTAGTTAGGTCATGACATGCTATGACCAAGCTAATTACGCCAAGTCATGGTAAGGCACAGGCAACTACGCCACATCTTAAGAAGACCGTGTTGATGAAGCCATGTCAAGCTAGAACCAGGCTAACTAACACGTGCTGATTAATGAGATAACTAAGCTATGTTAATTACCGTTACGTCATTACTGAGCACGTTAAGTGAATTCATGCTAATCACTCTTACTTAATTAGTATCCTGTTAATCAGTATTACGTTTATTATCTTCATACTAATTATTACCTTGCTGATTGCGCCCGAAATCATTGCATTTTGTTTGAAGCCTTATCAACGAAGACAAGACACCTCAGTGTAGTGATCAATAAGCCTCAGTCAATTAGTTAAATCAAACATGAGACAGAGGTGATGCAGTCTGCACTTATAGAAGCCGATCACGCACATGAGTAGAGGACCAACTTGAAAAGCTGCAAGAAGCTAGGTTATTATACGCTTCTCCATGGCGCCAGCCTTGCACAAAAAGTGTAAGCTTACCAAATTATTTTATATGCAAAGAACCTGCCGCTAAGCGTTCACTTCATCAAAGCTTTACAGTCACATTGGCACTGTCACAGCACCGAGTTTAACTCGGGCCTTCTCAGAATCAACGAGTTTGTGTTCGAGTTCACGCGTCAGTCAGTTCGACTGACAGACGCCCGTGGTGAACGTCGGGTGCGCCCACCACGTTTTCTTTTTCCAAGGAGCGGTACTCACGTCGAGCGGCACATTTTATCTGTCAGCTTTATCGCACAGACTCTGCACATACGCAAGCAGAAATAAAGTGGTGTCACCACGCGGCTACGATGTATCGCATTCAATTTCACCGTGCTCACGACGTTACCAATCACAGCCGTGATGCCTCCATGATGCGAGCGCCCCTGGTAGCCACCTGTCTTTATACATATCTGCAATATTTGATAAAAGCATAACGAGCAGCTCAAGAATGCTGCGTGTGCACCCTTGCTGCCTTCTAGAGTGGAAAATTCTATGCTGCAGGTGAAACGAAAGAACCTGTCCGAAGGAAAACAAACACCCTAGAACACGCCTGTGGGAAGTGTGACGATAGTTATGGCGCGAGAACAGAACGACACAGAGACAAGAGGGACACGAAGGGCACGAGGCGCGTGTTCAGTTTGCGAAAACATAGCGCGGCAATCACGCTAATGTTCCGGAACCCTCCACTACAGCGTCTCTCATAATCATATAGTGGTTTTGGGACGTTAAACCCCACACATCAATCAATCACGCTAATGTCGCTGCACTGACAAAATGTTGACTGAGTAGCGACGCGGCCGTGTTCGCACACGGTGTTTTATTGATAACCACCGCAAATGTCCCACATGTGTTTCCAACGCCACGCGCGTTCTTGTACCCATTTTTATCAACGCTCATGTCACGCGCTCCGTACTGTCTTCATGCCATGGCAACTGCAGAGCAAGCTCGGAGCAAACTTGTCTGCCGAGAAGCTCGGGCCATCCTGCATCGCACCCCAGCTGAATTTAAAATTTTGGCGTATCAGCATCGCAATCGAAGGATCTGAAGCGTACACTGTTCCTTTCTCATGACGTGTTGTTGCATGTGGGACGATATCGCAAGCGGCACGATTTCGCAAGCGGCACGATTTCGTAAGCGGCTACCACATCTACGTATGCCAAATTAGCCAGGAAATTTCGGTGAGCAGCGGCAGTTATTAATGGGGCATGCGCCGAAATACGGAGCGATCATTCTATGCTCTGTTACAGCGCGACCAACCAGTTTCATATATAGCCCACGCTCTGGTGTCATCTCGTGCTGTCAACGTGACAAGCGTCACTCGTAATCGCTCCCTCAACCCGCTACCCTGTATATCTAGTACACTGTACCCTAGTGAGTGTGCGGAAAATACCAAGTTGGCCAGCCGTCGGATAGTTGGTGGAGCCTGCAGAATTTCTCGTCGCAGTTTGGCTAGCACAACGATGAGGTAGTTAGCCTGAGCCGGAAAAAAACTTCTTGTTTAGCTGGACGTCAATTTTCAAGAAAAATTTTGTCAATCCTCGCCTCAATGTCTTTTATACAACGGCGGTACTGCCCTGCTGATATTCTGCTAGACCCCACAGTTCCATCTCAGGCCGTTGCGATTCGGCGAAGTCGTCGGCACTTATGGTTCCCAAGAAGAATTCGTGATCCTGGTCATCCTGTGGCGGTGGGTCAAGGGGGCACGAAACAGACAGTCGGCGTCAGAGTGTTTTCTTCCCGACTTTTAAACGATGCTAACGCAAAAAGTTGTCAGTAGTCTCCTTTTCTTATGTGTCGTTGCGATTCAAATGTCAACAGTGAATTTATCATACTGATGGCTCTGTTTATGCACACAAGCAGATAGTTATACCGATATAAGACGAGAAGAAAAGGACCCTACGAATTGGCCGGTACTACTCGCGTAGCGGCTCCTCTGTCGGTGAACCTTTAAGGGGCCCCTCATCAGGTCTGATCATTTTGAGCCGACAGGTGCTTTGCATGAACTGGAAGCTTGCAATCACACCTGTCAGGGTTTGCAGTACTACTCGCCGCGAAAAGATATGAAATTTCAAGATGAACGCCACTTGCCTTTTTTTGCAGAGTCGCGAACAAACGTAGAGGAGTTGACGAACAACAAGGAATGGTTTTGCGAAGTTATCTGAGCTCTGACATCGCTTGCTATGGTGCATAGCACTGCGAGAATTATTTGAGGCAACATGCGTAATTTGTGTAATTTGATGCTTGAAATTAAAGAAGAGTGAAAGTTGAGAGGAATAAAACAAACCAGCGGTTTCTGTGTGCATTGTATTTCAACTTTTTAACTTTTATTCGCAGTCAGATGTCAGACAAATCTGCCTCCGTTTCATATGCGCTCGTGTTTTCGCCGTTCATGCGGCACGCCAGTTATAGTCCTGAAAACGCGTGGCGCATTCATGATGCATCGTCGTTACAGCAGTTACGCTTTGCTGTGTCGAGTACTACGGTAAGAATTGAGAACGCACTAGCTTTGAAGGTCTAACTACCATTTATGTCAATAAAACGCCTGATTGTGTAACTATTGATCTACTACCTCCTTTTCACTGACGACACTCTACGGTTTCGCATTGGTTTGCCATCTTCCCGTGGCTGCACACAAAAACCTTATATTTCCTGCCCACTGCCACTACATGTCTTCAAGGTGGTTCACTTCCTTTAGTACACAGGACAAATGGCTGTAGAAGCCAACCGCCGTGTCCTCGGCAAAAAACGTCCCTCTCTTCTCCT
The DNA here is from genome assembly GCA_013436015.1 of Rhipicephalus annulatus. NCBI lineage: Eukaryota > Metazoa > Arthropoda > Arachnida > Ixodida > Ixodidae > Rhipicephalus > Rhipicephalus annulatus. The sequence goes on from WOVY01004037.1 coordinate 119,427, forward strand.
CACCTCTTCATGCCATTATTCCCCCTCCCCATTTCGTAGCAGACGCTGGGACGTGCTTCCATTTAGGTCCCATAAATAAAGTCTCTTTCTCTCCTGAACCTTTGTTCTTCAGCCACTCATGACATGTGAACTCGTTGACGTAAGATTTCCGGTGCGTACCATGTTTCGGCTGCTTCTGGTCATTTTCCAAAATTTATTTCAACTAGAGGGTTAGTTTGAACCCGATAGTGTTCCCAAAGATCAATGTTGGCTGTTAGCATGAATATCAACCTCAAGCTGCTCTCGAAAGTGAAATTAGAGGTTAAATGGTGTTCGTATAGATGCCGATTTGGAAGACATCTATATAACAATTTATATGCATTTAGCACACATACCGAAAATAGGCATCTCTGGCACTATAAAACACTACAAAAGCTTTCTTAAGGTCCAATTCATGCTCGCATATCAATTTTCACTATAGGAACGCAAGGAACAGAATATGCATTTGTCTCAAATCCAGTCTCTGACCACGCGAGCAGTCTAAGGGGCAGACTATAGTGGTCCACTGGTGAGCCATGACGTAACTAGCTTGCTGCACTAGTGTCTGCATTGCGACAACGTTTCGTGCTCGTGAAATCGAGATAATTTAGCTTTCTTCAGCTTGACACTGAACTTGAACGATATAGGCAGCGGCTCAAACTTTGGTACCGCTCTGCTCAATGAAGCGCATGACTTCACAGACGCCTTTCCGAAGGTGCGGTTGCCGGTAGCTTCTAGGGCTTCTTTTGCACTGAAAGTAATATTTTGACAGTATAACTATCATATATGTATAGACATAACAGACCCTCCATCAGCGGGCGCGTAAATGTTTCAGGTGTGAGGGCAGCCAGGACAACTAAGTTGATTCGATGGCGCAGTGAGATGGAGAAATTGCGTTGCGTTATTGTTTGTCTGATCTATAGGGACTCCTGCCGCTGGCACCGCCCCTGCCTTCTGTATTCAAGTTTTTCGCTTTAAACCGCTGAGTATTGGGTTAACACGTCATTCGCCTTTCACTTAGACTAAGAACGTTATGGTGTCACAAAAGGGTATGTCACCATCTATACATCAGCCTCGAAATACCATTGCCTTTGGGCAGCACAAGTAATCACAAGTGGGCAGGGCGGGTATGAGCACGGGTTTAACACCCCACAGAGTTTATCAGTTTGCATGTTTATATGCACACGAACGAATGCAAACGCATGCATGAATATGCATCAAGAACTTTGCGCCTCCTGAAAAAGGCAAACTGAAGAGCAAAACGATGTTTTGTGCATTAGTAATGTGCAATTCCGCAATCCTGAAAACAGCCCTTTTACCTCCACACGAAGCTTAGTAAGTCCGAAAAATCAGAAAGGGGACGCCACCTTGCGATTTACCGTGCCAAACACCTCGACGCAAGAGATTTTGAAGGTGTCTACTGGATTCTATGTTGCTTCCAAATAATAAAAACGAATGACATTGTCATCTGTGGGTGCCATACACCTATCGAATATGAAATTTGAGAAGATGTTTTCTAGCGAAATACACGAAAGTACCAAGAATACCTCAATCATAAAAAGAAAACTTCAACCTTAATTTTCCCCGCTAGTAATGAATTTGCGATAGCGAAACATATGGCATTAAAGATCTCAGGGTGCCAGTCTAAACCGAGTCATTGATTATCTATATGCCTTTTTAAAACACTCTCGCTGCGCTACTGTCGGGCAGGTCTGCCGACGAGTTGGTGGTGGCATCGTCCGAGGCGGTTCCGCACAAGCTGTTCCCGTTCGTGCCCACCTACCACGACCAGTTCCTGCCCAAGGTCCCCGCTGTGGCTGTGCGCAAGGGATTTTTCAACGCCCGCGTGGACCTTCTCACCAGCGTGACCTCTGACGAGGGCTTAACGCCTCTCATTTGGCCACGGCCTTGGCCGGAACTGTTGTCAGAGAAGCTCGATGACATGGACCTTGACACACTCAAGAGCTCTATGACTCAGGTAAGACGAGAACGGAAGCTCGAGCGAGCTGGTGTGCGCGTAATCATGGCTGATGCACACGGGACGACGACGAAAAAAAAAAGAAACACAGGCGCTCATCACTCGCGTCGCAAATTTTATTACTTTTATATATATATATATATATATATATATATATATATATATATATATATATATATATATATATATATATATATATATATATATATATATATATATAAGCGCAGCCCCCGCAAGGGCGCTAACGCCATCGATGCATAACATTGCCGAAGGGGAAATGAAACGGTGGAACGAAATTCTCGATCAAGCCACACAGGAGCTAACGAAGGTCACCATCGAACACTGTAGAAAGACTCTAAACGCACTGACAGACGAGGAGCGGTATTTAAGAAATAACTTTTCTCTTTCGGAGTGGGAAGCTAAAGAACTCGGCGTATTTGAGCACAAAAAAACGGAGGAAATTGAAAAACTTAAGAGGAAGAAATTTGCGCGGGACAATGTGTCACAAGCTATACCCACTGCTGCTTACAGAAACAATACCAAACCATCTCATGTGCAAAAAAAAAAAATTTGCCACTACACCTCAAAGAGCCAAACGTTATTAACCTTTCCGACAAAGAACTTAGCAAAGAAGAATTGAGTATACTATCACGCGGACTTACATTCTGCCCTGGCAATGGAAGGTATGATGAATTCACGCTCCTAAAAGACCTAGACAACTTCGCACAAAATTTACTATTGGAGGAATATTTCTTTGATAAACCCGAAAAAGATAACGCACTTTTTCGTGGAGTAATCGGACGGCAATGGACCCCAGACGCCAACAGAGATCGACATCTGGATCTCTATATAGACGCGGTTCAAAAAGATGTTATACATGCGTACAAGGTGCACAAACCAAGCATGAATAACATATCAAAAAGAGAAAAACAGGCACTACTCACGTTGAGCAACTGCGAAGATCTCGTCATTAAACCAGCAGACAAAGGAGGCGTGATTGTTCTGAATAGATCGGACTACAGTGAGGAAGGCAAGCGACAACTAAATAACAAACAATTCTACAAACACCTCGACTTTCACCCTACCATGAAGCACAAAAAGATCATTGTAACAACCCTAGAGGACCTCACACGTGAAGGCGCCTATAATTCAAATCTTAAAAAAGGCACTTATTACGGTACATTCGGCGCCTGAACGTTTTTACATGCTGCCGAAGATTCATAAAGAGAATAACCCTGGCAGACCCATTATATCAGGCACGGGAACGTTAACGAAACCCATTTCCAGTTATATTGATTCTTTAATCAAAGACATACCACCCACATATGAGTCCTTCTTGCGTGACACAAACCACTTCCTTCGGGAAATAGCAGACGTGAAAATTCCAGACGGTGCATTTCTCGTAACATTGGATGTTAGCTCACTCTACACAAATATCCCACATCACGATGGTGTAAGGGCGCTTGTTGAATCGTATCGCACACACAACCCTGTCGCTTATCCAAGCAAAAAAGTAATTGAAATCTTCACAAGACTTATACTCGATTTGAACAGCTTTGAATTTAAAGACCAGTACTATATTCAAATCAGCGGTACGGCAATGGGTACAAGAATGGCCCCAAACTACGCTAACATATTCATGCACCACATAGAGTCCAATTTTCTTTCATCTTGTAATATCAAACCATTACTCTATAAACGGTACCTAGATGATATATTCATAATTTGGACACATTCGGAAAACGAGCTCCTCAAATTCATACAGGCATTCAACCACGTACACCCCAGCATTTATTTTACACACTCCTACTCTAACACTGAAATACACTTTCTTGATGTACTCATTCGAGTTGACGACGGTGCGTTGGTAACTAACGTATACAGAAAACCTACGGACAGGCAACAATACCTGCACTTCAAAAGCTGCCACCCGCGACATTGCAAGACCAGCATTCCCTATTCCCAAGCACACAGATTCCGACGAATCTGCTCCCGCACCGAGGACTTCCACAAAAACAGCACACATATGCGCGAAGTACTCCTTAATCAAGAATACCCGCCAGCTATCATCGATGACGCCATCAAAAAAGCTAGAAATCTGGACCGCCAGATTCTTCTCAACCACCAGAAAAACGCCGACCAACACCGCACCAAAAACTTGCTATTAACTTTCACGAGCAACCCACCGAACATAAACAAGGTCCTAAGAAAACACTTTAACAGATTGGAACAGAGCGTGCGACTATCCAAAGTTTTCACTTCTCCTCCTTGTGTTGTATACCGACGGCCGAAAAATATAAAGGATCATTTAATAAATTCAAAGATAGGTGTGAAATCTCAAATAGGGTGTCACCCTTGCGGAAAAAGCAGATGCAAGGTATGCAAACGCATGCAGACAACGACGGTGGCGAAAAGCACCCACTCGGATTTTAAGCACAGGATAAGAGGTGCACTAGACTGTTACTCAGACAACGTCATATACCTCCTGGAATGTGGGGTATGTAACAAGAAATACGTGGGCCAGAGAGACACTTCGTTTAGAATTAGATTCAACAACCATCGGGCACATGTACGATCTCTACCAGGCCTTCCACTTTCAAAACACTGCACATTAAAAGACCACAGCTTTGATGACATCAGGGTTACACTACTAGAAAACAACTATCGAACAATCAACAATCAAAAAACGGGAACAACGGGAATCTTATTTTATCTACAAATTTACCACGATAAAATACGGAATAAATGAACACCCAGGCACTCTGTCAGCGTTACGACCGCTAAAAGACGCAAACGCTTCTTTCTAATCAGTGCGGTTTCGTTACGACAATATTATTACCCGCTAACAAAGCTTTTTGCCTATGCATCTGACAACATAGAAATGATTTGCCTCATCAAGCACAGCCGGAACGCACAGATAAGTGGTCCCGGATGTCATACGGTCCCCCCCTTTTTTTTCTTTCTCTTTTTTAAGTTTCAACGCACATTCTGTTTCTTCACTGACAAGGAGCTGACAGCTAGGTGGTTTCGTTACCTTTTTTATACATGCGCGCATGTCTTCCCAGTGAGCCGCAACTGTGTGGTGACTGTCCCGGATGTCGTACAGTCTCTCCCCCCTGTTCTTTTTTTCCTTCTTTACTTTTTAACGCACATTCTGTTCCTTCACTGACAAGGAGCCATTGCATATAATGAATATCGATGGCGGTGCCTCAATCCCCGGCTTTTTTGTTCCTCCCGACGCCTCCAGCACGCACTCGAAGCGCTTAAGCCCTCCCTATTAACTTGTCCTCAACTTCAAAGAGGAACGAGCCGCCAGCGGACTACACGGAAAGGTGAAATACAAGAACGGCGGCTCACTGCCCACTTAGGGAAGAGTGGGTGCGGGGGAGGTAATGTTGAGAATGATGACATTGCTCATCTACCTCTGCCCTACTCTGTTGAAATGCTGCCCCTTTCTAATTACGCCGTGTCGGTCTTGCTTATTCTCCTAGATTTTCTATATTTTATTTAATGTTTGTCCTCCCGTTTCGCTGTTTCTTTTTTTCTCTCTCTCTTTCTTTTCTTTCTTTTTTTTCCTTTTTTTTCCTTTTCTTTTGACCCCTTCCCTCCTGTCTCGGCAGGCTATAAGAAGACACGGAACATGGGTAAATAGTATTATGCCTTGAAAAAGCCGGGGTTCCCGTCGAAACGGCGGCACAATAAACAGTTGTTATTTGAAAGCGCATCTACTTTCACACACACACACACACACACACACACACACACACACATATATATATATATATATATATATATATATATTCAGCAGGAAGTTCAAGGGGTCTGGTACGTATAAAGAACACAAACGAGTACACGTACGAAAGAGCAATACTTTTAATATATATATATATATATATATATATATATATATATATATATATATATATATATATATATATATATATATATTATAAAGGAGATTTATTAAGCAGAAAGGTTGATGCTTGGAAAGCTTGGAAGGCGATGCACCAGCCGCAATTTCCGAGCTCGAGCCCCTGCTGCACACTCGATGCTGCTGCCCCTGCGCCGGAGTACTTCCTCTTCTTTACAATGGCCCCACGGAAAAAAAGGAGCCATCCTGGCGACTTAGTCCTGTGCAGGCGGCGTTGAACCGTGGTACTGCTTGAGCCTCTGGACGTGTACAACCTCGCGGTTGCGACGTCGCAAGTCTGAAGGTGGCGTAAGAGGCTCAATGAGGTAGTTTACTGGCGAAGTTTGTTCAAGGATACGATATGGCCCATCGTACTTTGGCAGAAGTTTGGAAGAGAGTCCAGGTGTGCGATGCGGCACTGACAGCCATACAAGAGCACCCGGAAGAAAAACGGGAGTTGAGGTCTGGGCATCATGAATTGCTTTTTGCCTGTTTTGGTCATCGCAGGTAAAGCGACGAGCTAACTGGCGGCATTCTTCTGCGTGTCTAGCGGCGTCCAAGATCGGTAGGCACTCGGACGCGTCCGGTCGATAGGGCAAAATGGTGTCAATGGTGTGGGAGGGGTGAAGGCCATAGAGGAGGTAAAAAGGAGAGAAGCCTGTTGTCGCTTGCGTTGCCGTATTATAGGCGTATGTAATGAATGGGAGGACTAAGTCCCAGTTAGAGTGGTCAGGCGTCACATACATAGATAGCATGTCACCGAGAGTACGATTAAAGCGCTCGGTAGCCCCGTTGGTTTGAGGGTGGTAAGCGGTACATGTGCGATGTACAATAGCACACTCAGCGAGCAATTTTTCAATGACCTCGGACAAGAAGGCGCGGCCGCGGTCACTGAGGAGCTCTTGAGGGCCTCCATGGCGCAACACAAAATGACGCAGTAGGAAAGTGGCAACCTCCTGTGCTGTAGCCGTTTGAAGAGCAGCGGTCTCTGCATAGCGCGTTAGGTGGTCGATAGCAACTATTATCCACCTGTTGCCAGTCGGAGTCAATGGAAGTGGCCCATAAATATCTATTCCAACCCGTTCGAAGGGTCGGGAAGGGCATGGTAAAGGCTGCAGTTCACCGGCGGAGGCGTGTGGTGGAGATTTTCGACGCTGACATTCGGCACAAGAGCGGACGAAGTTGCGGACGAAGGTATACATACCACGCCAGTAGTAGCGATGTCGAAGCCTTTCGTAGGTCTTGAAGACTCCTGCGTGGCCACATTGTGGGTCAGCGTGGAAAGAGGAACAAATCTGCGACCTCAGGGTTCGTGGAACGACGAGCAGCCACTTGCGTCCCTCTGGTGCGTAGTTGCGTCGATAGAGAAGCGTGTCACGTATCGAGAAGTGTGGAGCTTGGCGCCGAAGCGTTCGCGTCTTTGGGGGTTCAGAAGTGTCGGAGAGATGATTGAGAAGAGACGCAGTCCACGGGTCATTGCGTTGTTCGATAGCAATGGTGTCAAAGTCAAGCGATGACAATGTGGAATCACAAACGGAGTCAGCTGTGGCATTCTGGGACAGGGGGGAACGGGAAAGGGCGTCGGCGTCCGCATGCTTTCGTCCTGACCGATAAACCACGCGTATGTCGTAATCTTGAATTTTCAACGCCCAGCGAGCGAGGCGGCCAGATGGGTCTTTTAACGTCGAAAGCCAGCACAGCGCGTGGTGGTCGGTCACGACGTCAAAAGAACGACCATATAGATATGGGCGAAACTTTCCAAAGGCCCACACAATGGCCAAGCACTCCTTTTCTGTAACGCTATAGTTGCTCTCAGCCTTGGTAAGTGTGCGACTAGCGTATGCGACGACGTATTCCTGATGTTCCGGTTTACGCTGTGCGAGCACAGCACCAAGGCCTACACCACTGGCGTCGGTGTGGATTTCAGTTGGAGCTTCAGGATCGAAATGGCGTAGAATCGGTGGCGTCGTGAGAAGCCGTCGCAAGGTGGTGAAAGCCTCGTCGCAGGCAGGGGACCACGATAAGAGGTCTTTACAGCTGCTGAGAAGTTGCGTGAGAGGTGATATAATAGACGCGAAGTTTCGGACGAATCGCCGGAAATAAGAACACAAGCCGATGAAACTTCGAAGTTCTTTGATGGTGGCAGGTTTAGGAAACGCCGTAACAGCTCGCAATTTCTCGGGATCCGGGAGGATGCCTTCCTTCGAAACAACGTGGCCCAAAATGTTCAGTTGACGCATGGCAAATCGACATTTTTTGAGGTTTAATTGCAAACCGGCGTTAGTTAAGCAAGTAAGGACGTGCTGAAGGCGACGTAAGTGTGTGTCAAAGTTAGGGGCGAAGACCACGATATCATCGAGGTAACACAAGCATATCTTCCATTTTAGTCCACGCAGGATGTTGTCCATCATTCGTTCGAACGTTGCAGGGGCATTGCAAAGTCCGAAGGGCATGACGGTGAATTCGTGAATTCATATAAACCGTCTGGCGTGACAAAAGCGGTTTTGGGGCGATCGGCCTCCGCCATAGGCACCTGCCAGTAGCCTGACCGCAAGTCTAACGAGGAAAAGAACTCGGCACCCTGCAAACTGTCCAAAGCATCGTCAATGCGCGGTAGTGGATAGACATCCTTCAGCGTGATCTTGTTCAATCGCCGGAAATCGACACAGAAACGAATAGAACCGTCTTTCTTTTTGACGAGAACCACCGGAGACGCCCATGGGCTCTGTGAAGGGCGAATGACGCCTCTGCGAAGCATGTCGTCTACTTGGTCAGAAATGACGCGGCGTTCTGTAGCGGACACGCGATATGGTCGTTGTCGCAGCGGTGAGTGGGACCCAGTGTCGATGTGGTGTTCTACTGCTAAGGCACGGCCGAGAGATGGTTGTTCAACGTCGAAAGAATGGCGGTAGCTGTCAAGAATGGTGAGGAGTTGTGAACGCTGCGAAGATGTCAAATCTGCAGCGATGAATGGTTGAAATATGTTTGCCGACGTTGAGTCAGGCGCTGAGACGACAGCCAGTTCACAGACGGATGTAGAAGGCACCTCATCGGGGACGGATATAATTCCGGAAGAACTGATTGTCTCGACGTGGCCAAGGCACTCGTGACAAAGTAGCGATAAAGACGACGACTCATGATTATAAATTGGCATTGTGGTTGAACCTTCTACAAGATCGAGAGCAGCAAAAGGCAGGGGGAGGGCTCTTCGGGCGACCAATATTGGAGATGGTGTGAAGAAGACCGTGCCGTCGGATATGGCGCTGCATGAAACTGGCACGAACGCAAAAGAGCATGGAGGGATGTAGGTGTCATCGCTAACGACAAGTTTAGCGCCAGACTGGGTGTCGACGGACGCTTGGTCATCCAGTGAGCAAAATTCAACCTCAGCCCTAGCACAGTTGATTACGGCGTTATGACGCGACAAAAAGTCCCATCCCAAAATAATATTATGGGAGCACGATGAAAGAACCACGAACTCTATCGTATACAGAGCGTCCTGAATTGTCACGCGGGCTCTACATACTGCGGTCGGCTGAACAGGTTGAGCACTGGCTGTGCGAAGCGATAATCCGGAGAAAGGCGTCGTAACCTTACGAATTGAGCGGCAAAATCCAGCGTCTATTACGGAAACAGCGGCACCGGTATCTACAAGAGCGACAGTAGGGACATTTTCGACGAACACATCAATAACATTGGTAGGTGACAAATGAGGACTTGGGCAAACCGAAACTTGCGCAGTTCTTGCCTCAGGAACTGCGTCGTCTAGTTTTCCTCCTCGTTAGGCGCGGGTCGTCGACGCATAGGAGAAGGCGAGCGGCGGCGTGGAGAGGGCGAGCGAAGACGTCCCGACCGAGGGCGGTGGTCGTCCTGGTAGCGGGCTGGCATTGGAGTGGAGGAACCGTATCGCGCGTTGGAGTCAAGCGGGAAGAAAGGCTCACGGTGGTTTTCATTGGTGATATGCGTCCGGCGGCGGCAATACCTTGCGACGTGTCCGGGGTATCGACAAGCATAACATATCGGGCGATTGTCGGGGGTGCGCCACGGGTTAGCGGTGTTGGTGCTGGTCCAGTGAACTGGAGCTGGGGGATAGCTCGCGCGAGGCTGGAACGGAGGCGCAGGCGCCTTGCGAGTTGGCATGGCTGCAGCCGCGGCGTAGGTGAGAGGAGCAGCCACAAGATTAGGTTCGCGAGCAGCTGGTAAGGCCTCGGCGACCTCTCCTAGAATGACGTCACGTAGAGAAGATGGTAAAGTTGTGGTAGTTTCTGGTGTGAAAGGCACCAAGGAAAGCTGTCGTGCAACTTCTTCACGGACAAATGCTTTTATTTCGGCTATTAGTGACGCTTTGTCATGACCACTGATCACACTAGACAGCGATGCCAAATCGTGTGCTGGAGGACGTCTTGTCAGAGCTCGCTGCTTCCGCAATTCATCGTAGCTTTGGCAGAGGCTGATTACGTCGTTAACAGTGGTCGGGCTTTTCGCCAACAGCATTTGAAAAGCATCGTCGTCAATCCCTTTGAGGATGTGCTTACATTTTTCAGCTTCCGTCATTTCGGAGTTCACGCGTCTGCACAAATCGACGACGTCTTCTATGTAGCTTGTGAAGGTTTCACCCGTTTCTTGTGCGCGTGTGCGTAAACGTTGCTCGGCACGAAGTTTTCGGACGGCAGGTCGATCGAAGACTGATACAATCGACGTTTTAAATTGCGGCCACGTTCGGACGTCTGCCTCGTGGTTTCTAAGCCAAAGGCTGGCTACACCCGCGAGGTAGAACGACACGCGTGTCAACTTGTCCGCGTCCGTCCATCTGTTTAAAGCGCTCACCCGTTCGAAAGTCGAGAGCCAATCTTCAACGTCGTTGTCATCTGTTCCACTGAAGATTGGAGGCTCCCGCTGAGGAACACTACCTGGACAGGTGGCCGGAGGAGATGGAAGCGTCTGCTGATCGGCGTCCGGCATAGCAGAAGGTAGCCGTCGAGAACGGAGTTCCAGGATGGTAGCGGGAAGGTGTAAGGGACGGTACCCAGCACCTCCACCAGTTATAAAGGAGATTTATTAAGCAGAAAGGTTGATGCTTGGAAAGCTTGGAAGGCGATGCACCAGCCGCAATTTCCGAGCTCGAGCCCCTGCTGCACACTCGATGCTGCTGCCCCTGCGCCGGAGTACTTCCTCTTCTTTACAATATATATATATATATATATATATATATATATATATATATATATATATATATATATATATATATATATATATATATATACATATATATATATATGTATATATGGTGGGGTGAAATTCAATGGATCCGGTGGAAAATGCGGTAGAAAAAGAGTTCGACAAACGTGCGAAAAACACTAGTTTTACTAACGTTTCGGCAGGTGGGCCTTCCTTCGTCGGAGATTCACTCCGACGAAGGAAGGCCCACCTGCCGAAACGTTAGTAAAACTAGTGTTTTTTCGCACGTTTTTCGAACTCTTTTTATACCGTATATATATATATATATATATATATATATATATATATATATATATATATATATATACACACACACTAGTATAAACACTAGTAAAACTAGTGTTTTTTCGCACGTTTTTCGAACTCTTTTTATACCGTATATATACATATATATATATATATATATATATATATATATATATATATATATATATATATATATATATATATATATATATATATATATATATTTGTCAAGACAAAAAAAAGACGCCGGGGATCGGGCGCGTGGGCAGCTAAGGGAAGGTAGAGGAAGAAGAAGACAGATTAAGAACAGCTGGCCCAGGATTGGGTGTTGTCTCTGGTTCTCTGTCTCGCTCATCACGATGGCGCAGCCGATGAAGAATAAGTCTTACGTCCCGGCTTCGTCATCCAGGACAGCCGCGATAAGCGCCGCTTGAGGACGGCGTCAAGGCCTCCTCGGCAGCTGTTCACCTGCCGCCACTGCCACCACCGTTCGGGGATGGCGTCAATGCCTCCTCGGCGGCCGTCAGCGCAAGCCGACAAGTGAACTCTCTGCGGGAAGCCACCGGTACGTGTCTTCGTGGTTCGTCGGCAGTGCGGGCTTCTCCATCCAGGAACGCCATTCACGCTTCTATGGCGATGGAGTCAACAACCCGGCCGCCACTTCAGCTGCCCAACGAACCATCAGTGGACGGTGTCCATGCCTCCTCTGTGGTACCAGGGCATCAACCAATGGACACTATGCTACCACTTCGCGGCCGTCATACGCACAGGCCCCTGTCCTTTGGAAATGCTGTTCAAGCTTCCCACGGCCTGCATTCCCTGTCCGGAACTCTTCCAACACATGAACCACCATGAAACGCTGTTCATGCTTCCTTGGACGTGCGTGTCACTACCGTGAGTACTGCTAGGACCACGTACTTCACGGACGCGAACCAAAGCGGTTCAGAAGGCTCGTGCGACAGCGCCGTGGAGCTGCGGCGTACCATCGCACTGCTCCGCGCCGAGACTAACGAACTGACAGCGTTCATCGTCGCAAGCTCCTACAATGTTGCCAGCATTGCGTGACATTAACGCAGTGTTGAATGTAGCTGCCTCGTACGACTTTGAGGCAAGCACACCGGAGCAACGCAGGGAGCTTCAGTCTTCTCTGATCGAGCTCTCACACCAGCTCGACTGCTTCGCGTCGGTGATCTCTGCGTTGCCACCTGCCACCTCACAATCACCAGCCGTCTGCGAACTACCGCCCAGGCAGCACGCCGCCGTTGGACCAATCTTGGACCAACATCGGCTAACATCGGCACCGACGTCGGAAGTGCAACTTCTTCCAATGTCGGGCCGACGTTCAAGCCAATGATGGGCCGACGTTTTGCCGATGTTTTAGCCAGTATGCAACCAACATTAGGCCGACGAAGGCCCATCGTATTGCCGACAAAGCTGCCAATGTTCGGCCAACATTGGGCCATGTTTCAGCCAATCACATGCCAATTTTACGCCGATGTTTGCTGCACGACGAATATTGGCTATGGATGTACGACCGACATTGAACCAATCCAGGGCCACATTGCAGCCAATCAAATGCCGTTATTACACCGATGTTTCCTGCACGACGAATATTGGCTACTGATTGGCTTGCCATTATGTAACCATTATTAGTAGGGAATTTTTCTTACCGGAAGATTTAAACAATATGCCTCAATGACCCGCTCTTGTAGCTTTGCAGCCCTGTATACTTGGGGCAACAGAAAATTGAATGCTGAGAACTGAAAGCAGTTACTCGATCTATTTCATCTTTTATACCTCATTCCCTTTGCTAACACTAGAAGTGTAGTTTATTTTTTTACCAATTTATCTTTTGCAATAGCGAGTGCTTTATTTGGTACTGGTATTTGGTACAGCAGATCGAAAAAAGTCGTTGGGAAGTAAATGTTGAAAGCGTATGTCCCCCACTTGCAATCCCCACATATGTCCCCCACATGGTAATCGAGAATATTCATAGTTTAGAGCATTTTTTTGTAACTAAAACATGGTGATGGTGCTTCCGGATCAGCATAAGCTAGCCGAACAGTGCACCACCGACAGTCTGCAGACTATTTATTCTTTGTTTTTTTTATTTATTTGGTACAACAAAAAATGTATACATTGAAAAATATATATACACAACTAAAAAAGGCCCGCTCTACTGCAGGTCAGGTTGCGTTGGGTGCACAGTGACAGTGGTGCTGTCAAGGACCTGGCTGCTGTGGCTGGGCAGGAAGCCAGCTGCCGCGAGCAGCCGATCATCTGCACTCTGAGAGTGGGGATCATCGGGCTGCTCCACAACAAATGCTTCTCTGAAGCGCCGCTTCCTGCCCCCACAGCGATCACCAGACCCTGGCAGCCACCTCTTAATAAAGTTGAGGGCCTCCGCCTGGTCGCACCCTGCTTTTTGGCAGATGACATCTGCATACAAGAACAGAAATACCATAGTACACATGAAGCACTGCAGTACGGAGAATACACAAGGGTAAACACACATAAAACAATGAACAAGTCTAACCTGTCACTAATCTACAGAGCCTCAGGTTCACAAAGGCCCTTTTCCCTTTTCTGCCAAGAAGGCTGTACAGCACTTGCACGTCATGTGCCAATACAGCCTTCATGGCATTCACACCAATTTCTCGGAGGCCACGTCCCCCAATATGCAGGAGGTGCTTGCGCTGTAAAAAAATGCAAGAAGCATAGATGGGATAAACGCAACAGCACATCGAAATGTTTTCATGATAAAAATCTGCAAGAAGAGGACACTGAAAACAACTTGAATTTTTGGGCATCACAACATTTCATTGTTTTTTTATGCTAACTTCAACTCACTTGACCTAAAATGGTTTCCACATCAGCCCTCTCACACTCAGTGTGAGAAACTTTCAGAGTCCTTCTCTGAATGCAGTTTCGCTGTTATGAAATCAAATACAACACTGTTATAACACTTGATAAATATTGATTCTAGCTATGAAATAGTATAATTACTTTGTAACCTCGAAGAAACGTGTATTGGAATTTGAGCACTGTACAATGTCTTTGCCTGAATGTTGACCAGGAGTAGCTTCTACAGGTGAAAAACGATAAAATATGTGGAATTCAAAAAGAAGCTTGGGCATGTTTTTAATCAATGCATTGTAAGCAGAGCACAACAAGATAAATGAACATGATCAAGGCGTACTAAGAGGCAACCTTAGACCGACCAAATCTTGATCATAGATGAAACTGATAGAAAAATAAAGGTCGCACTAGATGGTCGCACCATTTGCTGTTTATATTTTTCTGTGATAGCCAACAAAGAGGCATGTCGCTATAGAAATATCATCACAATAAACAAAGGTGCATTTTTCTTCACACTGCGAAATTGGGTGCGTGTTTGTTAGATTTTTAAAAAGTAAGAAATCGGCTAACACAAGGCAGGGTGAACTGTAGCTCAAAATAGAGAGAGCCGCAGCGGACACGAAATAGGGTGATAAATGAACAAAATTACTGAATGTCTGTTTTAAGCAGGCTATTGCTAGTCACTGCCCATCAAACACACGATGTCGCCTACATTGTCTGCTAGGTTAGGACCGTTCACTCGGACTTCACAGACTATAGTAATTACAGTCGAATCTCATTAATTCCAACACACTTAATTTGAACTGACGCTGTGGTCGTATCAAAGCTATACCGCGCTCCGGAAATCCTCTCAGCATCCCGCCCAATCCTGCGGTGGCACTTCAGACACCTCATCGCTGTGCTTGAAGAAGAAAATGAAGAAAAGGAAAGAAAAGACTGCGGTGGAATGTTTGCCAAATGCCAATCTGCGACATTCCTGTGCCCCGCTTCGGCTTTTTCCGTCCCTGCCACGTACGTAGAGACCCTTCTCCTCTTTACACTGCGCATGAAGAGAAAGAGGGGGAAAAAAGCTGTCGCAGAGAGTTGGCTCCCTCATGCCGATCTGCAACGCGCCGGTGTCAGGCTTCCCTGTTTTTCGTTCCTGCTATGTAGAGACTCTTCTCCTTTCAACATCGCGCATGAAGAGAAAAAAAAAAAGCTGCCGCGGAGTGTTTCTCTCTCGAATGCCGATCTGCTTCTCTTCAGGTGGAGACGCTCCTCCATTCTCATCATGTGCTGGCCACGCTCCGGCTGCAGCGCAGATGGTAACAGTGGAAACACAGTTGTCTTCGAAGAGTGTCAGCACTGGACATTGCCGCGCGCAACTTCTTTTGCCAGGAGAATACTGAAGCCGAAGTACAAATGCTTTGCAAACTGCACGCAAAACTTGACTCGTTGCAAGGCCAACGTGTACAGACATGTATTGACTACTTTAATTAATGACGGATGTCCTGTAATTTGTGAATAAAACTTCTCCATGCACATGCATCACTGCATGGTGAGCCCTCCGCTCGTTTACCGTATTTACTCTATTCTACTGCGCCCTCGATTGTAACGCGCGCCCGGTTTCCACGACAAAAAAAAAAAAAAAACGAAGACATCGGTTGCAACGCGCACCCTTTTTTCTCGTTGGCCCGCTTGATCACACCACTCGCGAAAACGACTCTTTTTGAGAGCGTCTTCTGTTTAAATATGAAGTACGGGGGAAGCTTATGCCTATCTGACGTGCAACAGAGCATTGCTGTCACTCTAGTTTTACCGTGGCCCGATGTCAGTACACAAACTTGCTTCGCCCCCTTCTCCTAAACGGTTGTGGTGCCAGGCATGTCGAAGTAAAGAGGCGTGTGATCGGCATTCCCGATTTGCCCAAGCAGGTAGCCGTTGTTGTGCCGCAAGTTTAGGAGGAACCTCTGAAGACTCTGAAGCTTTTCTTCGTACTCCTCCGGCAACTTCCGGCATATGCCCGTTCGCCTTCGGAGGGAAAAGCCTTTTCTCTTCATAAAGTTCGTTAGCCAGCACCTGCTCGCTTTAAAATGGCTCTGCATTAGCCCTTTTTCTAAGGCTAACTGCATAGCCTGCACTTGGAGCAGTTCTGTCGTCACGGGCCGCTGTGCCACTCACTGCTTAATCACATACTCGCCGAGCAGCTCTTCAATTTGTGGAAACAGACCCTGCTGTGGTCCACTGAAGCCTTTGCGTGAACCTTTGCTGTCGACAATATTCTGCTTTTGTTTCCGCCAGTCTCGCACGCACGTTTCGGGAACTCCGAATGACCGCGATACGGCCCGATTTCTGTCCGTTCCGGCACACGCGACGACTTTTCTTTTAGAAGCAGCATTGTGGTGCACTCGTCGAGTTTTTGGAGTCGGCCCTACCATGCCGTCGATGCTAATGTACTACAAGATGACGAACTCCTCAGCACACGTATGAAGTGCCGCGCATGGGAAACACATAGGCAGAAATGACCGACGCGCCATGCTGACGCACGTAGGGGGCGGCCCTTTTGTAAGTGGCGATGGCAATAGAATGACCATATTCATTTTTTTTTTTCGTACTCGATTCCAACGCACATGCGATTTATGAACTCTCTTAACCGGAAAAAAGGTGCGTGTTAGATTCAAGTAATTATGGTAACTTTCATTATTTTGAACTTCTTTTAATTTGAACAAATTTTCTGGCCTCTTTGAGTACGAATTATTCATATTCGACTGTAGTACAGTGGCTCATGAGATAACCTGACTAGTTTGTTTCCCGAAACACAGTATCTTAAAGCAGTACTAAATTTCTGCATGTTACATAGGCATATTAAAAATCAAGAAATATACACCAAAGCCGCAGCCACAGCTTTACTCTGCATAGCTGCCTCTGCTGCCTCCACTTCTCCAATTGTACCAGCAGGCAGCCGGGGAAGGTCAAAGGGGCGCTGTGCTGGCTGGGCGTGCTGAGGCACGGACAAGAGCCGTACCTTGTGCTTCAGCAGTCGCACCTCCTGCAGAACCTCTCTTTGTTGCTGCTGGATGCCAAGTTGGATCCGCAGGATCCGTAGCAATAGAGCTGAAACATACAAGAGTATACCATATTTACTCGCACAATTTGCATCCTCACATAATTTGCTCACCAGTATAATTAGCCAGCCTGCTTTACTACAAGAAACTTTTTGCTCGCATACTTTGCCTTCCCCAACCAGCCCGAGCCACCTTGCCAGCACACACACAGACACATTTGACTTCATGATGCTCTGGTCAGGCACATCTCTTGTCGAGCAGGCGAGTGCAGTCTTACACAAAATGGACTAAGTGCAAGGTCCCTTCTTCCATGAACTTTTATGCTTTCCCTAGAATATCGAACTTGAAAACTGAAACCTGTTTATGTGTAGTCCGAAATGCCTAAAGATTTGCCTCCTATCTTCCCACCTCTTCCACGGCAAGAATGTATTCCCGAGACACAGCACAGATGTTGAACGCGTGCAAGGACCTGTCACATCAACTAGATGAGGCAGGTTTTCGCACTCATTTTTTTTTTTTCGGTTTCGCCATCTGGCCATTGCGCTTTTACCGTTCCTTGTGATAGGCTACAATAATTATATACGAGGCAGATTGCTGTTATAAAGCTTACCGAAGAAAACTGAAACCGTGCTACCGCTAAGCACATCAGCGTGGAGTTCTTCAACATGCAATATTCAGTATGGGAGCCAGCAGAAGAGTGCGTTGAATAACACTTAGCATAGAAGCTTGGGTGTGTTGGTTAGATATCGGAAGGAAAACAACGCAATAGAAGACTGGGACAAGGAATGGACACACACACACATGAAGGGCGACACACACAGCACTGTGTTGGCATCGTGCTTCCTTGTCTGCATCTTACTTTACGTTGGGTTCCCGACAATTATTGGAGAGTACTTATGTTCTCTGGCATAACCCTGTCGTGGGAACTGGTTTTTGTGAGCACTGTTCGGAAGAACTTCAAGAAAATGGGGGCATTTGGACAGGCTTAGCAAACAAATGACAATCCGCTTTGAGACAGCTGTGACAGCGCCTGCAACATATATTCCCAGTTGAGCTTTTAGGCCAGCGATTCCTACTAGCTTCGCACATGACCGGATTGACAAAAAAAGTACACATAATACGCGAGTATATACCGCATTTGACTCTGTAGCTTTGATGAACCAGGCAGATACACAAATTTATCCAAAACTCCATTGATTCTGTTGCAAAATTATTCAACAAACAAATTGCGATATTATCCATGTTACTATACGATTGTGGCACTTTACCATTGCAGCTTTCCAGGAGGCACACATAGTGCAGCGTTAGTTCACCACTCGCAGTTAATTGTATGCAGTAGGTTGCTCACAGCAACTACTGCATGCAATGGTGAACATCTTGCATGCTTGCACCGCTGTTTCAGCATGCTGGCTGCTTTCCATATGGCTATCAATTGATGTTCACAAAATTGGGAAGATGAAGAAAGTCTACACAGTGCCCCCTGGCCACCCTATACTCCAAACCTCCAGCCAACAAACAAACAAAAGAAACAGAAGTATGCAAATGAATATTATTGCTAATGCAGCTGGAATGGAGTGTAGTTTTCACCAATTCTGTGTGTTAAGTCAATATGGAGAGAGTTAACTCCATAAAGTAGCTTTTCTCAAAACAGTGTTCACTCTATTGTAACACAAGGAGTGACTTCATAGCATCTAGAAGGAAAAATAGAATCTTCAGTATTTGATAGAAATGTGAGGCTCTACCTTAAAACAACAATAATCTGGAAAAAGAACTCATTACATTCGAAAAAAAAAAAGGTAGCACAGTTGATCCCCTTTACAAGAGACACTGATGTAACAGACAAGCGGGGATAAGAGGCACCAGTGTGCAGGCTGACATTTGGCCCATCATGCATCAGGCACTCCGTAGATGCGCCTGTGCAGCCGGGAGCCCTGCAGTCAAGCATGCTGAGCAAGACTGTTGACCACTGTACAACGACACATTGCCACGAAATTTCAAAACTTCATTTCACAGACTTCTGCAAAAGCTTCTTACACTCTTGCATAATTTTTGCACAAGCTTCTCTCATTCTTGCGTGATTTTCATCAGAACATATAAGTGTTGGAAGTTGTATGTCCCCAAAAACTTGCACAATACAAATAGCATACAGTAAAGTCTATCACTTAATACGTGCATAGTGTAAAAATGAAAGGAAACTCACGCATGGTTTGCTCAGAGCCTTCCCCGTGCGGTGCCTCCTTGAGCCTTGGAGAGCACTGTACAGCTAGAGCAAAGTAGCATCAATCCAGTGTTAATGGCAGGTTAACAAGACAACGAAACTAACCCCCATATTCATAAACGCTCCCCGACTCGACTTTCACCCTTCACTTGACAGAGTTGAGCACTGTGCCGCTGCTCGTTTGAAAGCGACGCTGCGCTACTCGAGAATCACAGCAGATTATTGCTGACATGCAGCAATTTTCTCTGCTTAGAGACGGCGCTCCCATCAGCCATCTCAAGTGAAGGTGAAGCGTTGAGTGGAGGGACGTTCTAGAATACGGGGGTAAGATTGGTTGCAAGAACACTACAATAGACACACTTAATTTTTACACTTCATCTATATTGTACAGCTACACACATTCTGCATCCTTATAATGCAACATATACATACAGGCTTATAAAGTAAACACTGTAGGCTGCTCAAATAACACCTACACAAAAAAATTGCCCAAAAGTGGCCATGCGCAAAGTACTTTTATTTGAAACTCACAAAACTTTTGCGGTGATGGAGAATAAATAAGACAGGTTACGCTTGGAGGCACATGAGACCTTCGCAGCTTTCATAAAGTACAAAAAACAATATGGTATGTGTGTGTGTATGTACGCATGAAGCTTCAGCCTTTACATACGGTTTCTAGAAGAATCGACTATGAATTTTATGGCACCTGTGTCCTTCAGCGCAATTGAAAGCCTGCTGATCAGTGTGTGCAATTGTGGAATAGTTACATGGAAAATGGCGTGAAACACATAAAACCAAATTTTTCTAGCTAGGAAATATGCAGCTGTGTATACAAACACATGCTGCAAACAGTGGGAGGTGACCACAAGAGTGATTTGAGTGTAAGCGGCAGTATTCCGCATTCATGCACCCCGCAATTTTCAATGTTA
>WOVY01004038.1:0-104082 GCA_013436015.1 Rhipicephalus annulatus
CAATGTTTTAGACAGTGACTAACGCTAGAAAGAACTAAAGGCCATATTGATGCCACTCGCAAGAACGTTCCAGAGGGCGCACTTAAGCATGTGGCGCATTACTTAGACAACTCCAAAAACATCCTGCATTGAGCTTTTTTTAATCGAATCGTGAATGTGAGTACCGACCAATAGCATCGACCAATAGATATCGCTCACTTAAAGGGCCACTCACCAGGTCCCATGCCAAATTTTTGTTAGAGACATGGAATTTGTTGCGTGTCCGATGAGAAAATTTTGCAACAAAAAGTTTTAATCGGTTAATTACGAGATGAGATAACTGTTTTTTTTAAACTGCGAGAAACGAGGATGAGAGAGGAGGCGAGCTCTAAACCCTTGCCGCTCCTCCGCGTAGCCTTCGCAAGCCAAATCTCTTCCCTACCCACTCCGGCATCGCACAAGAGGTCACGTGCGCTTGACGTGCCCGAACAAGCCCAACTCCCAAGCACCCAAGCACCGTATTTTATTTATTTATTGTTGACCGGCGTTGTTTCAAGGTCTACCACCTTGTATCGGCGGGGTGGTTTGGAAACGCTGGCTTAGACGCGGTGGAAAGACGAGCACAATGAGTGCGCGAACGCGTAGGAGCGTTCCACGGCGGTCGTGTGCTCAATGCTCTGACCGCGGGGACACGAACGCATACGAAACGCCGGCACATTAGCCCCGAATCTCGTAGCAATTCATGAAAAAAAAGTGGAATAAAGACGCGCACACTCCCTTATTGCGTCTCATTGTTTATCTCAAGTTTTATTAATATATTCAAGCAAAACAAATACATAAACTACGCATGTCGTGTTAAATAATTTTTACCATGCCACGTGCCACTGTTGGCAACGTAAGAGGACAGTCGTCTACGTAGAGGACCAACTTCATTGCATAGCCGTGTACGTAGGGCCATTCAAACGCGCACTTCATGCCCCCTTCTCCAAGCGCGCGCCCGCAAAAGGAAGAGGGGGGGGCAGCCTTCATCTTGAAATTTTACCCATTTCCGCGGCACGTAGCATTGCAAATTTTGGTAGACGTGATCGTGAACGCGTCATCTACGCATTGCGCTTGTCAGCTCAAAATTATCAAACCCTGTGAGTGGCCATTCAAGACATCGGACAGCTACGAGACTTACGGACGACACTGCTATATATAAGAGCGCCGCCCCTTGCCTCCGCATGCGGACTGTTTTAGACGATCATGTAAACACATTAGAGCAACCAGGCAACGCAATGTCATCAGTACACGGATCGCACATTTCTCCTCCTGCAGTCGCTGCCGCAAACCTGCTCAAGGTGTGTTTGCGTGCGCACCGCCCAGCCTGCAGCTCGCGTGACAGACGACTCATAACGACGACCGGGCGAGGGTGGGAGAAGCGTCTGGCGACGCCGACAATAACAGCAAACGGCGCTAGGCAACAGCAACAAACGCCCAGTGCCTCGCACCGAGCGCTCTCTCGAATGCCATACTATACTACTATGCCCGTTTATATTTAGGGCGTACTCGCATTTCGGTTGGGCGCCGCACTTGCCGAAAGGGCAGGCACCACTGTCTCGGCCAGCGATCCCGGACGCTGCGCTATAGACCTTGAGGCAGCATTTATCCAGGATTCTAGGTTTTTTTTTTCGAGGTGTTACCAAATCGGACGTAGGGTGGGAGGGTTGCGCTTATGTGTGCAGGTGCGCTTATCAATCCTGCCGGTGCTGCGGAAATGACAGCCGTAATCACAACAGACCGGCTTCAACAGGGTCGATTCGCAACTCGTTCATATATGCTATTGGGCCGGCCAGGCAGCTTCTCCTCTAATATTATGTCCATCATTGGCGAAACTTGTGCACAATCCAATGTGTAGTATCTGCGGAGTATATACGGGCCATTGTGTTTCGCACGCAGTATAACGCACACAGAACTGCTATATCCTAACTTCAACTGCGTGTTTAAGTATGCGTATTCAGCAGCGGCGCACGCAGTCATAAGCATTGTTGCGAACGCTGCCTCCGTGGCTGCCACCGATGACCTCCACTGTTGCGAAGCCACCTCCGAAATCCCACCGCTGACCTCCACTGTTGCGAACGACGGGCCGATCCCGCGAAGCCACCACTGTTGCGAAAGACGGCGACGCCAACCTGGTCCCACAGGCGCCACTGCTTTCAACTCCGCCGGGAAGGTCACCAGCCGTTTGGTAGCGTATGTTTCTCAGCTCGCGACTGCTTCTGCGCAGAGCTGATAAGACGAGCGGACGAGACGATGGTGAGTTAAACAAGGTTTATGTACAGCATATATACAGAAGCGTTACAATTTCGGCACTGGGGCCGACAGAGACTCGAAGAGCCGAGCTCTCCTCTCTAACACATAGGTCAGCTTTTCGCCTAAAACCGCCGACTCACACACATGCCGGCTCTCCGACACGGGGACGCCTCTCTCATAGGACCGCCGATCGCGACGCGCCGCAGGGCTTCTTTTTTTACACACGGGTCCAACCAACGTCCAATCAGAAGCGCCGCTGGTCGTCAGGGCAGATTCCTCCAATGGGGTCGCCGCGCCATGCGTCAGACCACCAGACAGACACGAGGACGCCGGCTCGCTGTCACGTGCGCCGCTGACTCAATTGCACGTGGGCCAGAGAGCCGCCGCGCGTGTTCACGCCGTTGAGATGTTCGCGTCCGGGCGGACTGCGGGCTGGCCTTGACCCAGATTGCCTTTTTCAGAGGCACGGACGTTTGACGAGGACTCGCTGGCATAACAGCACCCCCGCCGCCAGACAATGCACCGGTAAGACGAGCTGCTTCCACGGGGCTCGGATGTCAGGTGCGCTCGTTCGCCAGGTCCCTCCAGGTTCGCCTCCAGGGCCATGGGGAGACTACAGCTACAGCTCCAGACTGTTCCGGACACATCCCATTTTTGACGACGGATCCCAGCTCCACTGGCTTGTCGCCACAACTTGCTGGCCAACTTCGCTCGTCTCTTCTGACCATCTTCGGTTTCAGCACTTGTCGATGGTTCTGCAACTTGCTAAGAACGGTTCGACAACAGACAACACACGACACAAGCAAGTGCCCTCGGTCACCCGACAGAACACCAGACAAAGTATAGTACAACATATACCTATCTAAGTGTCTATCGGAATTTCGTTCCCTCTACATTAAGAGGCACATGTGGGACAAAGACCCTTAAAATGACAACTCAAGATTTTTTTTTTACAACAACAACGTAACGAATTAGAATACACATAAAGTTGGCTCCTTGAGCTCACTCTGGACGAGAGCGCTCAGCTAAGGTCGTGATGAGGTCAAAATTTTGCCCCGAATCGCCAGCGAGAAACCGAAAGGTTGAGAAGGTACTAACTAGAACGCACTGTTCAATGCACCTGCATTAGCGTATAGCTTTCCTTTCTTTTTTTTTTGATAGCGAACGTCAAAGTTGCGCTGTGTGGAGCATTGCTCCACTTCAGTAACCGGCCACTTTTAGGCGACGATACCTATGCGGCACCAAGAGCGGCTCACACTTTCGACGTTGCACAGGGGAACAACGATACGGCTTGCTACGGATTGACTCCTCACCGCTTAGCTCGATATCGTGTTCGATCACCCTCGTGTTTCCGGGGCGGTCCGAAAACACGTCTTCAAACTCGGAACCAATCTTTCTCAGGTCCTCTTTCTCAGGTCCTCCTTCACTTAAGCTAGGCTCTAGGTTTATCTGCTCCCGGATTACTTTCGATCCCCCTTCAATTACTTCACTAGAACTCAAAATTTCTGCTTCCTCTTCCTCTGAAGCATTCAACAACAGATTTACGACCGCTTGATGTTGAACGTATGGTTTCATCAAGTTGTAAATTTTGTTCAGCCGCCTTCCTAATTCAACTTGACAATTGGTATCAGAAAGCTTCGATAATACTTTGGCGGGCCCTTCCCAATCAACCTCAACCTTGTTCCTTTTGGACGGCTGCAGCAGCATTACCTGACTTTCTGCTTCAAAAGCGCACTTCTTCCCCGAATTCTCGTAGTGCTCCTTCGACAGCACTTGTGCCGCGTTTTTCTGGGCTTTCCACTAGCGCTTCAATTTGGCTTTCCACTAGCGCTTCAATCGAGAGGTCCTCACGCTGCTCTCGAATGAGCGTCTCTCGATCAACTCTCGGCAGCTCGCTCCAACTTTCCGCTGCAGGCGAGAGCGTTGCAGCCCTCTCGCTCTGATTCAATGGCGCCACGTCGTCTCCCCCAGCGCATACCGCGCGACCGCTCCGGCGACGCGCCGCTCGCGGGACTGCTCACATGACTCGTGCGGAAAATTTCTTTCTGGGGTTCCGTCGACCCGCCGACAAGGTCACTTGAGAGTTCACCGCATTGAACCAGATCAAGCTGCCGCGATAGCTTCCGCGCGTGCGATCGCGTGAGGGCCATGCACGCTAAGTTGGGGAGAAACGAGTTGCCCTGCTCTTTGAGAAGCTGCTCGGAGTTGTTGGAGAAAAGATATGGAAAACGATCATTTAGCGCGGCAGACACAGCCGCTTCAGTGCGAAGCTTACCAAACGGGCCTTCAATGACAACCGTGGCGATTGGTAAGGCGAACACTCTGCTCCTCGGCGACTTGCCTGATCCACGCGCATTCTCCTGTAAAGTCATCCGGAGACACCAATGAAGGATGGACAACGTCCATGGTTGCCGCTGAATCTCTAAGTGCTCGGCACGTTTCTCATTCACCCTAATTTCTTGGAGATACGGCTCCAACAACCGCATGTTTTTTTCTGATTCTCGGATTGTTGCGAAGGCAAACTTTTCCTGACAGTTTCTCGCGATGTGCCCTTCCTTTTTGCAGTTGTAGCAGATTAGCGGCTTCCGTTTGTTTTCCGATTCAATGCCTGTGTGGTAGAAACCTCACTCAATTTCTCCGCTTCTGTTTGCCCTTCCCCTACACTGTCCTTCGTAAGAGACGGGTCCTTCTTGAAATTACGGTGCGGATCGGGTCTCCCTTGATCAGGTTTCTTTGAAAAGCCCTCTTTTCTCTCATACTTTTCAACGCGCACTGCCCTGCTGGGCAACTTTCGGCGAGTATAAAATACTCCTCAGCTAACTCTGCTGCCTTGTTTAGCTGTATTTCCCCAAGTCTGTCCTGCAGCCAAAGTCTGACATTATCCTCGATGCAGCGGTAGAATTGCTCCAATGCAACGCATTCCACACTTTATCGCGGGTCGTCATAAACACCTTCGCCCTTGGAGCCATTCGATTAAATCGGCTTTAAGACGAAAACGCGAAGTCAACGTGTGACTCATTCCCCTTTTCAGCATACCGGAACCTTTGCCTGAAAGCCTCGGGTGACAACTTATAACGTCTCAAGAGCACTTCCTTAACCTCGTCATAGCTCTCAAACGCTTTCCCTCGACAAGCAAGTTATCAGCGTCGGACACTTCGCCGGGAAGAAGAGCTAGCAGGTTCCGCGCCCAAAGAGACCGCTCCAAAGCGTTTCGCTCACAGACGTGTTCAAACTTGACGAGATATTTCGCCATGTCCCTCGCCTACTACGAACGGTGGCAGTTGGTCCCTAATTCTAAAAACCGCTGACCTGAGTCGTCGGAGAAGCTACGCTAGGCGCCTGCGAACACTGTAGGATTGCCAATTCTAGTCGCTTCATCCAAGGCGCTCCTGTCTCTCGGCCTCCTCGCGCTCGCGACGTTCACGCCTTCAGCCTCCTCACGTTCGCGAGCTTCTACTTCTCGCCTTTCAGCCTCCTCACGGCGTGCTTTAATATCCACCCAGGCCTCATCGGACTTTCCTCAGCCGACACTCCCTCATCCTTCATGATCTCAAGGATCGCTTGCTTTCGTTTCGCACGGGCCCAAAGTAATGCCGAGTTCCTCACAAATTTCGACGAGTTCCTTCACTTTAAGGTTCTCCATCGTTCACACTAGCCTCTTGCTGTTTGCCCCTGTTAACAATTTACTTGCCGTACCCACTATAAGTCAACTAGCAAGACGCGCAAGCAATTTTTCACACTCCCGTGTTTACCCCCTCCGCATTAACTTTGGTTTCAAAGCACTTCGACTTTGCTTGAACCGATCAAAGCTCACTCTAATGCTTCACACAGCCCTTCTCTAAACTACTACAACCTGAGCTAGAGTAGTCTGGTGAACTGAGGGGAAAACATCAGGCACTCACCGCATCGATGTCGCTGACGCCGGCCGATCCCGCAGCTGCCAACCACTGTTGCGAACGACGGGCCGATCCCGCCGAAGCCACCACTGTTGCGAACGCTGCCTCCGTGGCTGCCACCGATGACCTCCACTGTTGCGAAGCCACCTCCGAAATCCCACCGCTGACCTCCACTGTTGCGAACGACGGGCCGATCCCGCCGAAGCCACCACTGTTGCGAAAGACGGCGACGCCAACCTGGTCCCACAGGCGCCACTGCTTTCAACTCCGCCGGGAAGGTCACCAGCCGTTTGGTAGCGTATGTTTCTCAGCTCGCGACTGCTTCTGCGCAGAGCTGATAAGACGAGCGGACGAGACGACGGTGAGTTAAACAAGGTTTATGTACAGCATATATACAGAAGCGTTACAATTTCGGCACTGGGGCCGACAGAGACTCGAAGAGCCGAGCTCTCCTCTCTAACACATAGGTCGGCTTTTCACCTAAAACCGCCGACTCACACACATGCCGGCTCTCCGACACTGGGACGCCTCTCACATAGGACCGCCGATCGCGACGCGCCGCAGGGCTTCTTTTATTTACACCGGATCCAACCAAAATGTCCAATCAGAAGCGCCGCTGGTCGTCAGGGCAGATTCCTCCAATGGGGTCGCCGCGCCATGCGTCAGACCACCAGACACGAGGACGCCGGCTCGCTGTCACGTGCGCCTCTGACTCAATGCACGTGTGCCAGAGAGGCGCCGCGCGTGTTCACGCCGTTGAGATGTTCGCGTCCGGGCGGACTGCGGGCTGGCCTTGACCCAGATTGCCTTTTTCAGAGGCACGGACGTTTGACGAGGACTCGCTGGCATAACAGCATCGGCCAGAGGGTGTAAAAGAACACTTGCCTCCAACCCCCCCCCCCCACCCGTCTTTGAGTCACGTCAGCGTTGTGCATATGCCGCATTGTGTGAAATATCAAGCATGTAAACGGTGTGCCAACATGCCACCAATGTGCTACATTGTTGTTTCTTATTGGCTGCGTCTTACGTCATTGTTGTCGTCCCGTAATACAGAGTTTCGAGTAACGAACGATTTTGCGCGTGAAGCCTTCGTGTTGCTTAAAGGTCAACTCCGGTGATTTTTCGAGGACACTGAATCTCAACGAAATTCGCTGGGTATGTTCCTTTGCACGTTTTAGTCCTCTATGCCTAATCCCTGTTTTGAGTGATGCACAGATCGTTTGCAAATTACTTTTATAGCTTGCCTCGAAAAGCTAACCTCACTTGCGAGAATTATTGGCAACACTGTCCGTGTGATGTCATGTTTGGCATGTCAACGGAATTGACGCAGCCTATGGCATCGCTACTTTCGCCGCTACAGCGTTTATTGTGCTTTCCACAAAGCGACGGCGGCAGTGTTTGACACGGGTGTAGCACGGGAATGCTTTCTTCCTTCCTCTGTGGTGTTTGGCCGGTGCTTTGCTGGACTGGCTTTCAGTTTTCATACCCCACGCCGGCGGAACCAGTATACGGCCTGCGGCTCTACCGAATAGTGCGTCATACGCAGACAGGGCGCTCGGTTGGGTTTCGGTTTCGGCATTGGACATTTTTGCTTATTGAAAATGATTTTCAAACTTCCTGAGCGTTTCAGCAATTGGACTCGTCACAAGAGTGTCTCAGGAACTTGGAAACACCATAACTTTGACATGGTCAAAAAATCGCCGGAGTTGGCCTTCAACCAACGCATGCACGCCTCCTTAGGAGCATCTTTTAGTCTCTTCCACGGATCACGCTCAAGATTCCTGGTTAGACTGCCTCGAGGCTGTTTACATATGCATAAAGTTTAATATCCATCTCCCTTTCGAAAACAATGTGGTCCCGTGAACACCTGCTGTTTGCTAGAATAAAAAAAACGCCAGGGATGACGTCTTCACTGTCCCTGTTATGGTTCACGGCAGCTTAAATACACCCTCGACCCATGACGGTCGTCACTGGACCACGTCCACCAAAGTTTGTGCGCAAGTAACAAAAAAAAACTCATTTCCAGGGTGTCGCCAAAACAACTTATCGAATATCAGGCACTGCACAACAGCTGACTCTGAATTAATTACGACCATCTCGGGTTCTCTATGAGCCTTTGGTCGTTACAATTAATATTTCAATCACATCTCACTGATTGAAGGGGAGAAAGGGGAGGCTATTCGAACTTGTTTCGTCCTTTAGGCTGATCCCCAAATGGGCTAAAAGGTTCAGACATAAAGCAAATGAAAAAAATGAAAAAGCAGGAGATTCGCAATAATTTAAACGGAGGGAAAAGACGAGCTTTTTGTTGCTGTTGTTGTTTCACAGCCACAAAATGCGGTCAGCGAGGCCGGGAATCAAACCCGCAACTTCGATCTTAGCAGCACCGCAAAGTATACCTGCAATGCAAATTAACTGTGCGCACCAGAAAAAAAACAAGAAGCTGTATTGCAAGCTTTCTTTGCTTTCGAATCGTTTTGAGAGTAATTTTCCGCTGTCAACATACAAAACAATAGAAAAAACGCTTTCTCGCTATGTGCCCAGGAAAGACAATGAGAATGTGACTCAGCACAGTACCGGGTATGCGTCGTCCGCGTACGTCATACCTCAACATTTCATTTCAGACAAAGCCCCCCCGCGGCGGTCTAGTGGCTAAAGGCTCATTCACACTGAAGGCGGCGCGGCAAAGCGGCCAACCGGGCTTTTCCAAGCGGCGAGCGCGTGAACCTATACAAACCGCATGCCTCCTTTGGCTGACTGCGCTGCAGAAGAGGTGGGCATATCGCGCTTTTGCGCACGTGTCGCTATGACGCAGCAATGCTTCTCCCAAACGTACACCCACGCCACCATACCCACGCCACCGCTGCGGCAAAGCGGCGAGCGTCGGCAGGCGGCAAAATATTGCTCCGAGAGTGATCGCCCTTGCCGCCTTGTTTTTCTCCCACTTTTGCCGCCTGGAGAGGCAGTTGAAGGGGTTCTTTAATGGGGAAAGTGAAGAGAAAAGCGCGGAGCTGTTGTCTTTCAAGCGAAGTCACCGACACGGCTCCGCGCGCGGAAAGGGGAATGGGAGGTAAAGATTGAGGAGGAAAGGATAGGAGAGAGAGAACACAGAGGGCTGTCTCGGACGCAGCCCGCGCTGCCCCCAGAAAAGAGAAAGCAGTCAGGCGAGCCGGGATGGAGAGGGAACAGGAGCACCACGCAGCAAAAGTGAGAGGAGGTGGGCGTGGCCCGCCGTGTAAACAGTCACAGACACGTGGTTGCGGGGCGCGCGATGAGGGCGAAGCACGGAGGAGGTGGGCGTGGCCCGGCATGCAAACAAACACGGACACGTGCGTGCGGGCCACGCTAGAGGCGCGCGATGAGAGCGGCGTCGCCGAAGAACTCGAGTAGGGCCTCGAAGGCCCACATGAGGCTCGAGCGGGCGGCCTGGGGGAACCGGAGGTGGTCGAGGCTCACGTGTGGAAGTCCCAGACGACCGTAGGCGTCGAAGAGCCGCCGGCGTTGTTCCGTGTAGCCGGGGCAGTGAAGCAGGATGTGCTCGGTGGTCTCCTCTGCCGGGCATTCGGCACACGAAGGGCTCCCGCTGCTGGTGAATCGGAACCGCCTTGCAGCCGTGCGGGAACAGTCGGTGCGAAGCCGAAGCAGGAAGGCCCGGGCACGCCTGCTGATGCCGGTCTTCGGCAGCGGTCGTGGGGGGTATCCTGTTGCCACACGTGAGTCTGGGTGTAAAGCGCGCACATGGCGCGCAATACGAAGATGCGCAACATCGCTCGCGCAGATGAACGTCGAAATGGGTGTGCTGGGGTGGTGAGCCTCCTTGGCGAGTGCGTCCGCTGTCTCGTTTCCGAGTAATCCAACATGAGACGGCACCCACTGGAACACAACATCACAACCATTCCGCACGATCACCGCAAACTTCCGCGCGAGGCGTTGCGCAACGGGGGCGCCACGTTCTCCGCGAGCAAGTGTGAGGAGGGCGGCGCGAGAGTCACACACCACTGCTGCCGACTGCGGCAGGAAGTCAACGAGTTGATCTGCCGCGAGATCAAGCGCGGCAAGTTCAGCAGCAGTCGAGGAGGCACTCAGGGGGAGGCGGCACTTCACACGGATGCCGAGGGATGGGCCGAAACAAGCGGCTGCCGCCGAGCCGTCCGCTGTGACTGAGCCGTCGGTGTACAGCAGAACTCGGCCGGCGAGCCGCTCCTCTATAGTGGCGACAGCCTCCTGCTGGAGGGCAGACCAAGGCGTGTGTTTTTTGGATCTGATGCCAGGAATGGTGGTGTTGATCTCGAGTCCAGGATCTTGGTGCGGCGGGATCGGGATCAAGCCGCAGTAAGGCGGGTCGGGCACGTGCGCAGCGTACTCCAAGGCGCGCTGACCCATGCCCGAGTGGGGACGATCAAGGAGTCGTACAGCCAGACGTCGTCACTCGGACGTGAGGTACATGTGGTGTATGTGGCGCAACGCATTGCCTCTCGCCCGAAGTGAAAGGGACGTCTCGCCAGCCTCCGCCAGGGTGGGGCCGATCGGCGACGAGCGCGGCAGTCCATACAGGCGGCGTACCACGCCTCGGTGGAGGGTGTCCAGCGCGGACCATTGCACAGGTCGTAGTGCGACAAGCGGGACGGCATACAGAACCCTGGCCGACGCTACCGCATTGAAAAAACGCAGCGCGATGTCCGGGGAGCAGCCTCCACCATTGGCAAGCATGCGGGAGGCCACGCCGCCAATCCTCCGTGTGTCGCTGCGGATGGACGCCAGTGCGGGGCTCCAGTTAAGCCGGTGGTCGATTGTGAGACCAAGATAGCGCACTTTGCGCTTCCACGGGAGTCGGTGGCCACGAAGGACGAGCCGCGCACCGACGAAGCACTTCGTGTGCTCCGGGTGGACGCGCATGGCCTGCGTCTTGGCGGCTGAGAGCTGGAGCCCGATGCCTGTGACGAAACCGTCAACTGCGTCAATGGCAGCTTGCAGTCCCTGGCGCACTTGTCGACCACGAAGGGTGGGGCCGCAGGTGAAGAGTGCGATGTCGTCCGCATAAACCGCAACGCGCACCTCGTAAGCAGTGACTCGCGGGATGTGGTCGATGAGGCGTGCGAGAGCTGCATTGAAAAGAAAAGGGCTCAGCACACTGCCCTGCGGAACACCCGCTGACACCACCCGAGGACTGCTGAGTTCGCCGGCGACGCGCACACGGAAAGATCGGCCACTGAGGAAAGCCTCAACGTATCGAAGCATGTTGGCGCACACACGCATCTCACGAAGGGCGTTGAGGATGGTGTTGTGTGGGAGCGAGTCGAACGCACTCTTTACGTCAAAAAGCACGAGGTATCCCGCCTCCCCACGGTGCTTGGCCTCCTCAAGAAGGCTCACAACGTCCGAGATCGAGTCCGCGGTCGCTCGATGTGCTCTGAAACCGGACTGTTCAGCCGCGAGGAAATCAAGCGCGGAAGTGATCCATTGAAGGCGCCGGAGCACCATGGCTTCGAATGTTTTCCCCACGGCCGAAGTGAGCGAGACCGGTCGGTAGGATGAAGGTTCGGACTCCGGCTTCCCTTTCTTGTGGATGGGAAGTACTATGGACTCTCCCCACGAGGCTGATAGCGCCCCCGTGCGCCAGATGCCGTTGTAGGAGTCAAGCAGCTTCCGAGACTGGGTGGCATCCAAGTTTCGGAGCATTTGATAAGTGACGCCATCAGCCCCAGGCGCCGAGCGGCGCCCCCGAGAGTCGAGGACATCGCGAAGCTCCCGGATGCTGAAGTCGGCTCTGCACAGCTCGCCGATCGCTTCCGCAATAGCTGGTGTGGGGAAGAAGCGAAAGGGCGCAAAGAGTTCGGGCCGTGCATGTGGCGGTAGCTCGGGCATGGTAGCAGCTGCACCGGCAGTGGGCGCACTCGCGAAAGTGTCAGCCAACAATTCGGCGAGTTGCGCGGTGCCGATTCCAAGTGTGACCGCGATGGAGAGCTCCGGATGCCGAGGCACACGGGGGCGGAGGAGGACTCGGAATACGCGCCAGGCACGCCGTTGGTAGAGCGGGTCGTCGAAAGTGCGGCAGAGGCTGGACCAGCTGCGACTCCGTTGTTTGTGGGCGTGGCGTCGACAGACCGCGTCGATGCGGTTGTAAACAGTCCAGTCCTCTGCCTTGTCCGAACGTTCCGCCCTGCGCTGCGCCCGGCGGCGAGCTGCGCGCAGGTTTAGGAGCTTGATGTCGGGCACGGGCGTGCCCGTCGGCACTCGACACACCGTCGTGGCGGCACTCGCGCACTGCACGATGTGTTGTAGGAAGTCGCCCGCGACTGGCACTTCAGCACACAGTTCGCGGAAACGGGGCCAATTCACCACACTGTACACATTGGTGCGCGGGGCGCCGGTATAGAAGGGCTCCAAGAGGATCGGGTAATGATCCGAGCCCTCAGTGTCTGGCGCGCGACGCCACGAATAGTGGCAGTCGTCCGTGACGAGCGTGAGGTCGAGCGCACTGCGCTTGACACCGGGACGCACGAAGATGTGGCTGCCGTCGTTGAGGATGTGTAGGCCAGCGCAGAGGGCGGCATCCATCAAAGCGCGACCACTGGCGTTTACACTCGCGCATCCCCACGCTGTGTGATGGGAGTTGAAATCCCCACACAACACAGCCGCACTTCCGAGGCGATCGGCTAGCCGCACAATAAAATCGGCGTCCCACTCGCGCGACGAGTGAACATAGACACTCGCGACACATGTGTCTGTCGTACCAACACGCACCCTCACTGCCACACACTCGACGCCCGCACCGACAATGTCAGATACCTCGAGACGCACTTGGGGAAGGCGCGGGCGCACGTAGAGTCAGGGCCTGGCAAGGACGCGCTGTTCCTGCAGCTCGTGGCCCCGTGGTAAGCCACATACCCTGGCAGGTTGAGGGCCCCATCACGAACTCGCGTCCCTTGCAGTGCCAGGACGTCGAGGTCGCGTTGGGGCAGTGAGCGGGTGAGCTCAGGGATACGGCAGCGGAGGGAACGCACGTTCCACTGAAAAATCCGCGGCCGCGGCTTCTTCCACGCACTATCCATGGTGTGTCAGATCGTGATGTGTGCGCAAAGCTGCGAGGCAGTAGTCGCGCGTCGCCGGGCTGCACACCGTAGTCTCCAGGAGTGCGCGAAGAGCCGCGGCCAGTGCCGTCATCACTGTATCCCTTGCGTCTTTTTGGGGAGGGGGGGGGATGTGTGGGCTGTGTGGCCGCCGGTGCTGTGGTGGCATTTCCCTTCAAGGCATCGCGGAAAGTGCAGCCAGGGTGTGTGGCTGCCGTTGCTGTCGCTGAAGCCTCCCGTTGAAGCGAAGCTTTTGCTCGCTCGATGGCTTCGCGGCGCGACAGTTTTCCGCCAGAGGAGGCGAGGAGAAAGGCGGCCTTTCGCTGCAGCTGCCATGACTCGCAACGAGGTTCGTTGGCGGGGTGGGAGCCCTTGCAGTTGATGCAGCGGGGTCGTTCTGAGGGGCAGGGACCCTCTGCGTGTTTCCCGCCGCAACGGAGGCAGCGCTTGTCGCGCGAGCACGTTGCTGTGGCGTGTCCGAACACACCGCAACGCGCACACTGCAGCGGACGTGGGAGGCGCGCCCGAACCGGCCTCCGCTGTTTAAAGAGCATGAGCTCGCCTGGCACGACAGTTCCCTCGAAAGTAATGACAAGCGTCGAGCCGCGCCGCGCACATGACAGGGTCCTTGCCGCTGAGGAGATGTTCGCGGCAATGCGGTCGAGGGGAATGTTTTCATCAACCCCAAACACCTCCCCAACACACGAGTTGAGGTCGAGCACCTTCGCCT
Organism: Rhipicephalus annulatus; assembly: GCA_013436015.1. NCBI lineage: Eukaryota > Metazoa > Arthropoda > Arachnida > Ixodida > Ixodidae > Rhipicephalus > Rhipicephalus annulatus. Next base: position 13,968 of record WOVY01004038.1, read on the forward strand.
TTACTCTGACGTCAACGATGGTGGTGATCTCAAGGAGAGCACTGACATCAGAGTTGGGGGCGGTGTCGACAGCGACGAGATTGCGGCGGTGGTTGACCCGCACCCTTTGTGTGGCTGGAAAACCGGCGAGGAAGGCAGAGATTGCGTCCCTCGATGCAGCCAGTAAGTGTGACTTACGGCCGACCGGTCTGAAAATGATCGTCTGGCCGATGACGTCACCAGCAGGCTGCGGTGGTGATTGCCTCATAGGGGCGCAGATCTCCGCTACCGCCTGAGAGGAAATCGGGCGTGGCGCTGGCTTCTGTTTTTTCGTCGGTTTCCCCTTCCCTCTTGTCTGTGGCAGAGAGGAGTCTATCGGCGCGCACAGAGTTAGCTTGCCCGGGGCCTCCGTGGTTGGTAGAGGGAAAAGCTTGCAAAGCCCGCCGGGGAGGAGACTCCGGATGTTGAGGGGAGTGGTTCCTCCTCTCTTAGTGGCCGGCTCAGTTCCTTTGGGGGACCCGCCGGGAGAGAGGGGGGGTGGTTGGCCTGAGGGGAGGACGAGGGGAGACAAGGAGTTGACCCACGCTCGCCTCGAGAAAGGGTTGTGGCATATGCGCCACTCTCTCCAGTGACGTCAGGACTGGGGAGGACTGGTTGGGAGAAGAAACCAGTTTGCGGCTGCACGGATGGATCGAGGGCTGGGTTGGTGCCGGCGGCTGCAGCAGACGACGCTCCCTGCTCTGGCTGTTCCAAGCTCACGACACTTTCGCTTTCGGAGCTCGGTGATGTGGCGGGTGTCTCGTGCTCCCAGGAGGAGGAGGAGGACGAAGACGTCGTGGGAGAGGAGGAACTGGCGCCACTGGATTCCTCGTTTCTGGGCGGTGTCTGCGACAGAAACTCGTCAGTTTGTGTGGCCGTAGAAATGGCGGCTGGCTTGGTAATGGCCGCCGCTCGGCCTCCTCAGTTCCTTTGTGTTGCAGCCGGCCTCTTTGGCGGTTGCTGGCGCCGTGGATGTGGTCGAGTCTGTGGCCTGGACGTAGGTGTCTCCTCCGGTTTCTCCTTAGGGTAGGAGCCTTTGCGAGCCAGTCGGAGGCGGGCCCTGGTCAGTCGCAGGCTGGCCGCTTTAACGGCTGGGCTAGGACCACATGTTTGTGGCGTGGAGGCCACGTGGTCGGCGGCTTCGTTGAGGTCTGAGAGGAGAGCCTCAGAGTTGTGCGATCGCTCGTTGGAGGCAGTTTTTCCCGATTTAGGGCCGTTCCACGCGCTTCCCGTGCAGCCGCAACGCACTGTTAGGACCGGCGCCAGGTCTGACAATGGATCGGCGTTCCTTTTGATGTTCCTTTTGAGTCGCCAAACGGGTGGGCGGCCGGTGTCCGCCATGTATTGTTCCCACCTGGCCGGAGGGTGCGGCGTCCTGCCGCCGCGGCGCCGTGAGCAGTTCGGGAGACCACCGGTGCAGCTTCTTCTTTGGAAGATGACGGCGGCGGCGGCGGCCGGGAATCGTCCCGCTAATTGAACGAGTCGTTCGGCACCCTTTGAAGCTTGTTTACGGCGGCCCTTTCGATGGATGCAGTCATCAACTCCAGACCCCTTCGCCCAGCGACACACCTTGACGGGGGGGGAGCCGCGTTCGTGCCACATGGCCGTGCGGTGACCACGCTTCAGTTTTGAACGTTCGCGTGGACCGTGCGTGCTCGTCACCCTCGCGGGTAATGTGTGGTCCGTGATTGGACGGTGCCATCTGTACGCGGTCCCCGATCTAGGGATCTGGGGAGGACAGACCCTTTATAATGAGCCCCCACGGCTCATTCGGTGTGCTTTTTCGAGTGGAGAGCTCGCCATGTACGAAGAACGCCACTATATATCTAAACTTTCTTATTGACCTCTCTCTAATGTAAATAAACGTCTGTTCTCTGTTTTCCCATATAAGCATTGCATCTCGCTATAAGGGACGAGTCCGATGGGAGCCAGCTACCAACGACGAGACCCACAGGACCCAGACCACAACAACTGGATGGCAGCGGTGGGATCGAGCTCATCGACCAGGAGGCAATGCTGAGACCTGCTGTCTGGAGGACCTAGAGTCGGACAAAACTGCTTCGTGGCATCTCTGACAACACGGGAAGGAACGCGTCCGAATTCATGACTGCATAGGGTGAGTGCACTGCTTTTCTTTGCTGAGATATCACCAGGCTTTGCGTAGGATTGTAAACAAAGCAGTGATTTGGTAACGGTTGACGGAAGTATTGATAGTACGTCAAAGTTGTTTAGTTAAAAGAGTTAGCAGCACCAAGGACCGCCATGAATTTGAAGGGACTAAAAAAGCCAGAGTTGTTAGAGTTGGCCCGAGAGCTGGGCCAGGTAATTGCCGAGACGAAAAGAAAGCAGGAGATCATTGACGCCATCGAGAAGATCGGGGCAGATGACGATGAGCTGAGCGAATGCTTGGAGGCTATTACGCAAAGGAAAGAGGAGCAGAGGCTCCGTGAGGAAAAAGAGGAGCAGAGGCTCCGGGAGGAAAAAGAGGAACAGAGACGTCGTGAGGAGAAAGAGGAAAGAGAACGTATCGATCGTATGGAAATGAAACGCCTAGAAATTGAACTAGCAAAGGCTCAATCAATGAACGGAGCTAGCGCAGTGGCACGAGAAAGAGAGCGCCGAATGACAGATTTGATGCCATCCTACGCGGTAGGAGGGGACATGGGTCTTTTTCTGGTGCACTTTGAGCGCACGTGCGAGAGGGAAAATTTTGCTAAAAACACGTGGCCCCAGCGCTTGCTTACGCTGCTGCCGTGTGAAGTAGCTGACATTATAGCCCGTATGGGTAAAGAAGACGCAGACGACTATGACAGAGTCAAAGCGAGTCTGCTCAAAAAGTACAGACTGTCAGCGGAGGCGTTCAGGCGAAAATTTCGTGAGATCGAGAAAGCCAAAGACGAGTCATACCCAGAGTTTGCGTACACCTTAAAGGTAAATCTGGAGGAATGGCTTAGAGAGGAGGGTGCGCTTGGCGACGCGGAAAAGACTCTGCAGTGTTTTGCGTTGGAACAATTCTTTCGGCGTCTACCTGAAAACATTAGGTACTGGGTTCAGGATAGACAAGGAGTAGATACTATCACGAGAGCGGCAGAGCTCGCAGAGGAGTACGTAAATCGCCGTGCCCTCGAAGGCAAGGATGTCCCTAGGAGGGAGATTAGTAAATATCGGGCCGACAAGCCTCCGCGATGGACAAAGTCGGGTCGGTATATGCCGAAGGAGGGTTTAGACTCCAAAGGAAGCGGTGATGAGAAAAACAAGAGAAAGGAAGAAGCACCCGAGAAAAGGGCGGAAGGGCAACAGAAAAAGGCGTTCGAGGCCAAGAAGCCGATAGTTTGCTATAACTGCCAACAGACGGGGCATATTTCTTTGGGTTGTAAGAACCCGAAAGTTGTGTTAATGTCACTCTGTAGTAATGACGAAAACATGAAATTGCTAGAACCATACATCCGAGACCTAGTCGTGAATGGCCAACCGTGCCGCGTGCTCCGCGATTCGGCCGCCACTATGGATGTAGTGCACCCGTCCTATGTCGAGGAGAGTCAGTTTACAGGAGAATGCGCGTGGATAAGACAAGCAGTAGAGACAAACAGTGCATGTCTCCCAGTAGCAAGAGTCCGCATCGAAGGCCCTTTCGGTGTTCTAGACACTGAAGCTGCCGTTTCGGCACATCTCCCAGTGCAATACCCGTATTTGTTCTCAAATAAATCAGAGTACTTGCTGCGACAAAAAGGAATTGGGTTCAGTGAGGGTATCGTACAGGCCTTAACTCGATCCAAAGCAAGGGAGCTCGCCGCTCAGACAGTTTGTAAAGATCCGGTGGCAGACGAAACAGCTTCAGCGGCAGAGCCTTCTTTACCTGGCACGAAACTGGACCGCCCTATAATGGAGCCTCAAAACACAATATCTAAAGAAAGATGTAAGAAACCGGATGAATCCGAGGCATCTCGAGAAGTAGAATGCACTATAAAGCTGTTAAATGTAAGTCCTACAGAACTGATAGTGGAACAGGAAAATGACTCCACTCTCCGTAACTTAACGCCAGACGCGAAGGAAGGGGTGGCTAAGCAAAACATTCAGTTCACCAAGAAGGGGGGCGTCTTGTACAGAAAGTACACGAGTCGAAAAGGAGTTCGGTTTAATCAGCTAGTCGTACCGTATCCTTTCCGCAAGGAGCTGCTGCACCTGGTCCACGGAGGTTTGTGGTCAGGGCATCTCGGCATCAAAAAAACAAAAGAATGTTTGTTACGGGAGTTTTACTGGCCCGGCTGCTTTCGGGAGGTGGAGGCATTTGTAAGAAGCTGCGACACGTGCCAACGCGTTGGCAAGCCAGGGGATAAGGCTAAAGCACCTATGAAGCTGGTCCCCATTATCACAGAACCGTTTCGCAGGCTAGTTATAGACACAGTGGGTCCACTTCCTGTAACGCAGTCCGGGTACCGGCACATACTCACAGTGCTCTGCCCGGCCACGAAATTCCCGGAAGCAGTACCGTTAAAGGAGCTCAGCTCGGAGGAGGTAGTTAAAGCGCTTTTATCTATCTTTGCACGTGTAGGCTTCCCCGCAGAAATTCAGTCCGACCAGGGATCTGTTTTTACAAGTGCACTAACCTCGACATTTCTAGAAAAGTGTGGCGTTAAAATCATCCACAGTTCAGTGTACCACCCTCAGTCAAATGCTGTAGAAAAGGTACATTCGGTCATGAAACGGCTGCTACGCGCCCTTTGTTATGAGCAAAAAGAGGATTGGGAGGCTTGCTTGCCCGCAGCTATGTTCGCGCTTCGGATCGCTCCTCACGAATCAACAGGGTTTTCGCCTGCGGAGCTTGTTTACGGACGTGCTCTTCGCTCCCCACTTCGCATTGTTCGAGAATCTTGGGAGGGCCGGGCGGACGACCCTTCGGTAGTAGCATACGTGCTTGAGCTGTTAGACCGACTTCACGCAGCTCAAGAACTAGCGGAGCAGGAAATGCGCAGAGCTCAAAACAACGCTAAGCGCTATTATGACAAGACAGCCCGGACGCGAAGCTTTCGAGTAGGGGAAAAAGTGATGATACTGAAACCCTCACTGAAGAATAAACTTCAGGTCCAGTGGGAGGGACCTGTTGAGGTAGTTCAGAAATTGTCAGACACAAATTACTTGGTTACTGGACTGGGAAGGCGTAAAACGCAACAGGTGTACCACACTAATCTGCTCAAACCGTACCAGCAGAGGCATGCCGTTGTAAACATGTCGCTCAATCAACCGGAAGAAATGCCTATTGATTTCCCGGAGTTAACAACAGAAAACAAAGACATTGGCGAGACTATTAGTAACCTGGTAGAGCAGGCGGAGTTGGAGCCAGATCAGAAAGCGGAACTGAAGGAACTATTGTTTGACTTTAAAGAAACATTTTCAGACACACCTGGCAGAACCAAAGCCCTAGTTCATGATATTGAGCTGACATCTTCGGAACCAATTCGTTCTAAAGCTTACCGCGTTTCCCCGAGGCAACGGGAAATAATGGCCGCGGAGATAAACCGAATGCTCGAGCTAGGAGTGATCGAGCCAGGAGAGAGTGATTACACCTCGCCTCTGATCTTGGTTGAGGTCCCAGGGAAAGAGCCGCGACCGTGTATTGACTATCGGAGGCTCAACTCGATTACAAAGGACCAAACTTATCCAATTCCGCATATTGAGGAAAGGCTTGAGCAAGTCAGCAGTGCCAATTTCATCTCGACTTTGGATTTAGTCAGGGGATACTGGCAGGTGCCTCTAACTGAAAGGGCTAGTAGGCTTGCGGCGTTTATTTCCCCGATGGGAACATTTCGGCCGAAGGTCCTTAGTTTTGGATTAAAGAATGCCCCTTATTGCTTTTCTGGCCTAATGGACAAAGTGTTACAGGGTATGGAGGACTTTGCCCTCCCGTACCTAGATGATATTGCTATTTTTTCTTCTTCCTGGATAGACCACATGAAACACTTGCGAGCTGTGCTATGTCGTCTGCGTGAGGCCGGCTTAACAGTGAAGGTTGCGAAATGCCAATTGGGGCGCGCTGAGGTAGCTTATCTAGGGCATGTAATAGGCCAAGGCTACCGCCGGCCGTCAGAAGTAAAGCTGGCCGCAATAGACAACTTTCCCCAACCACGAACCAAGAAAGACATTCGGTCGTTTCTTGGATTGGCCGGTTATTATCAAAGGTATATCCCGCGTTACTCTGACATTGCAAGTTCCTTGACAGACGCTCTTAGAAAGACTGAACCCCAGACCGTAAAATGGGATGGGGCCAAGGAACATGCATTTTCTACGCTAAAGAAGGCACTAAAAAGTCAGCCAGTGTTGAGCGCGCCTGACTACTCTAAGCCGTTCATTCTTCAGTGTGACGCCAGCGACCGGGGTATGGGTGTCGTGCTTTGTCAGAGGGGAGAGAACGACCAGGAACACCCTGTACTGTATGCCAGTAGAAAGCTTTCTGTTCGTGAGGAAGCATACAGTGCCTCAGAAAAGGAATGTGCCTGCGTTGTTTGGGCTGTGCAGAAGCTAGCTTGCTACATCGCCGGTTCTAGGTTCACAATAGAGACTGACCACTGTCCCCTCACATGGCTACAGTCCATGTCATCGAAAAACGGCCGTCTTTTGCGCTGGAGCTTAGCTCTTCAACAATACACCTTTGATATCCATTACAAGAAGGGTAAACTCAACAGCAACGCAGATGGTCTGAGTCGTTGTCCCTAGTACCCCGAGGGCTTCAAAACGATTTTCTGCTTTCTATCCTCGATTTGAGGCCCACTAGTTTTCTGTATTTATCCAAACATGTGTCAAGTGTTTTGTTTAATGTCTTCAAAAGTGGCTGATGTGGTGTTGCGACTCGGCGGGGGCCACAGGAATAAAGTTGAGGTAGAAGGAAATGACTTCCACAGGTGAATCTAAGTCTGGTGATTCTGAGTAGGGAATTGCCGTGTGCTTGCTCGTGTGTGGGTGTGCTTTCGGCGCAGTTTCCGCAGTTCCTCATTTGTGGTGGGCGGAAAATATGGTGGAGAGGGGTCACCTCATCCCTGCGAGCAACGCCCTCTTGGTCAATGATCATCGGATCCAGTGTTCGGGACAAAAATAATAGAGGAAGAGCCGACAAGCTGCAATACAGATCCCGCTGCACAGTACCTGCTGGCCACTGCACCTCGGGATCTTCTTTCCCCGGCGGAGAGGCTGTTAGGACCGGCGCCAGGTCTGACAATGGATCGGCGTTCCTTTTGATGTTCCTTTTGAGTCGCCAAACGGGTGGGCGGCCGGTGTCCGCCATGTATTGTTCCCACCTGGCCGGAGGGTGCGGCGTCCTGCCGCCGCGGCGCCGTGAGCAGTTCGGGAGACCACCGGTGCAGCTTCTTCTTTGGAAGATGACGGCGGCGGCGGCGGCCGGGAATCGTCCCGCTAATTGAACGAGTCGTTCGGCACCCTTTGAAGCTTGTTTACGGCGGCCCTTTCGATGGATGCAGTCATCAACTCCAGACCCCTTCGCCCAGCGACACACCTCGACGGGGGGGGAGCCGCGTTCGTGCCACATGGCCGTGCGGTGACCACGCTTCAGTTTTGAACGTTCGCGTGGACCGTGCGTGCTCGTCACCCTCGCGGGTAATGTGTGGTCCGTGATTGGACGGTGCCATCTGTACGCGGTCCCCGATCTAGGGATCTGGGGAGGACAGACCCTTTATAATGAGCCCCCACGGCTCATTCGGTGTGCTTTTTCGAGTGGAGAGCTCGCCATGTACGAAGAACGCCACTATATATCTAAACTTTCTTATTGACCTCTCTCTAATGTAAATAAACGTCTGTTCTCTGTTTTCCCATATAAGCATTGCATCTCGCTATAAGGGACGAGTCCGATGGGAGCCAGCTACCAACGACGAGACCCACAGGACCCAGACCACAACAGCACGTACCGGGACCCTTACCACATGCAAGCGGGGGACAAATAAGCCGATTGGCGACGCTGCGGAGCCAATTGGCTTGTTTGTCCCCCGCTTGCATGCGGTAGGGGTCCCGGCACGTGCGTTGCGGCTGTGCGGGAAGCGCGTGGAACGGCCCTTACGCGTTGCCACCTCGCCGCTTTGACCGCCCCGCCTTCAGTGTGAACGAGCCTTGAGGTTGAGTGACCCGACGGCTGACGCGCAGGTTGCGGGATCAAATCCCGGCTGCGGCGGCTGCGATTTCGATGGAAGCGAGAATGCTGTAGGCCCATGCGCTCAGATTTGGGTGCACGTTAAAGAACCCCAGGTGGTCGAAATTCACGGATGCCTCCACTATACGGCTTCTCTCATAATCATATGGCGGTTTTGGGGCGTCAAATCCCACATATTAATGAATCAATCAATCAATCCAGACAAAGGGAGCTTTAAGAACTTGAGCGGTGTCAATAAACTCATCGAACAGTCGAACGGCAGTTAGCATAGACAAGCTCGGAAACCTGTAAGACCACAAGCTTTTTGAAGTATAACAGAATTATACAACGAGGGCGTAAGTAAAAAAAAATCAGTTGCGCCAAAAAGGCGAAGCAATGGATGCGAATGTTTTACGAAGCTATAGGCTAGCAAATTGCAAGGTTAAACGAAGTGAGGCTGACAGTCAACTCGTTTAGATCCGGTCTCACGTAACTCTACAAAACGCTGGTGTAAGAGAACACGGTCACTCCCGGTAACTTTTGGCACCGGGTTTTCGTGTTGAGAGCGCAGCCCGTAGAAGCTCCCGCCAGTTATATCGTATCAGCGCGCGGCTTGTACCCGGGGCACAAGCCGCGCGCTGATCGTTTCCGCGGCAACCATAAGCGCCCCTTCCCCCTCTTATGAATACGCTCACGAGATAAGCACGCGCGCAGATTACCGCGGCTGAAAAGGCGATTTTCGCTCCGCAGAAAGAGGAGGCTAGCGCATCCTTCCCCCTATATATGTACATACATATGCATATGGTACGTGAATGACCGTGGCTCCAGCAGCGGCGGCGACGACGACGTCAAAAACCAGCCGATACTACCGATATAATTGCTATCGCAATAAAATTTGTAAACATGGGACACGGTGCGACGAGTGATACACACTCACTCGAGGTCATCTTCATTCGCTTTTTAGAAATTCCAACGCCCTGATCTTTGCCGACGGAACACAGCACCCATGGCGCTATAGCTGCCTTTCACACGTCACGTTTGCACATCAATCATTCGCGAGCCCCCAGTTGGTCATCTGGACCCGATTCCGTCAATTCGAAAGGTGAGCCTCGTAAACAGGTCTCTTCGCTTGTTGTCTCTTCGAGTGAATAACGAGTGAACGAAAGCAAGAAGCTCGCGCGAGCAACCAGTGACGAAGCAAGTCTTCAGCTGTCCTTATGGGTGCTTTCTACGTTGACATCAACGCAGTACATGTGCCCTTCTATTGTTATATTATTCGCGAAAACGTGTGCGTCTTCAAGCAAGCGCAGCAAGAGCACTCAGGTCAAAGGCAGGGATGTCCTCGTATAATATACCGCGCGGTCAAAGTACGCATTCTGCTTGAAGCTCTGCATTCCTTCCTGCCACAGGGCATGGCCATCTTACATTAAGAAAAGGTGTACTTTCATATGCGAAGAAGCTCTCTGACTAGCGTGTGTAATGTTGTCCCTCCGTCCGCACCAACCCCTCTCGCCGCAGGTGTTGGAGCGGTGCCAAATAGCTCACCGCCCTTCTAGCAGTGCGCGGTGCCATCTCGCTTCCTGGACCATGGCCTCCGAGACGCCGGGCGCGCGGCGGGTTTCTTTCCGGCCGTCCCAATCGCAGGGAGAGCTTGTGTTTCTAGAGGTGGGCATGGCCCGCTCTTTTCTACCGCGGCGCTCTTTTTTTCGGTGGAAAATGCTACCACCCTGTTGGCAAAGCTTCTATGTGATGAGAAAAATGGTTTTTCGCTTTTATATATCTTTTTGTTCGTTTAGAAATATCGGGTCAAAGAGTACGAGAAGCAAGTCAACGCTGGGGCGTTTTATTTTCGAATGGGGTTTTTATTTTGCTGTAGGTTGGCGTCGCCCATCTTAGAGCAGTTAAAATAGCGATGCCTCTGCAAGTAATCCGCATGTGCTCGAAACTATACTTCGAAGTTCGCGAGCTGTGGGCACTTGCGAAAAATGAAGAAAAATGGCAGCCCAATCCGCAAGCCAGGTCCGCCTTCTACGTTTATGGATTACTTTTTACATTCCACTGAATAGATTTTTTTTTTGCTATCAGTGAACTCGCTCTCTTTTTCATTGTAACGCTGTTTCGAGAATTCTAGCATATCCCCTAATGTGATCACAGCTGCGCCTCGACGTGGTTTTATTGCTTCTTAGAAGCGTTCTTCGCTTCTTCGGCTGGCACGCCTGCTGTCCAGCCGTGCTCGCCATAAGGCGCGTTCAGTGCGACTTCTCAACGCGGAGCAAAACGCTGTTGGGCGCGCGATGTGTAAATAAACAACATCACGGCATATATGCACGGAGTGAATGATTAGTGGGGCGAAGCGTTCGTCCGTGCATCCGTTCGTCCATGCGTCCGTCAACTCCTATCGCATTACAGCACGCATCAGACAGACGGACGCTTCACACTACTCACGTCTTTCACTCCGAGGATATGCTGACCACGCTGGATAGAAGGACAACCGACCAAGTGACGCTATAAATAGCTTCGTACCTAAAAGCAATAAAACCCCATCGCGCTACGCTCCGCAGTCGTGATTACGTCAGCGCACTTGCAATAATTCTCTAAGCAGCGTTACAATCTAAAGCAAGGGTAGTTCCACGAAAGAAACAAGAAAGTGACCCATTTATTTGCGTGTAAGCGTGAACGCTAAATTCGGCATTTTGATTTAGCTTGTAGATAGGGCTGTCAGTTTTTATTAAACGTGGAGCATTTCATAGTCGCATCTACACGCGAACTCGGCGTCGGAGGTGCCGTTGACACCACCACTGCGCATGCTGGCGTCTCGTGTCCAAGTTTTTTTTTTTTTTCCTCTCTGACGTGCAGACGGGCACGTAGCAGTATGACATATTCCTGAAATTAAACGGAAGAAACAAGACCTGACGTCACTTCCTATAACAGGAAAAACTACAGCATTGATATAGCATTAATTGTATAAACCATAACCAGTCGGACATTTCATTAGTAAATCGCTACTATTGAATCAAACATTCATTTTCCACTTCAAAATTTTCTCTCCTATATGCAGAATGCCAGCGACGCATGCACGCAAGGTAACCACGCGAACACCGCAGCATGAGTGCGTTACGAAGAAATCACACTCACTGGACATGAACGGTCGTTGAGCCAACCAAACTCGGCGCTCAGCATCGGCAACTGCCATAGGCGTATCAGCCGGAGGGGGGGGGGGGGGGGGGCAAGGGCGGCGCGAGCCTCTCCCACCGAGAAAAGTTAGGAGAGGGTGGGAGCTCAGAGAGAGAGGGGGAAGCTGATCCCCCTCCCCCCTTCTGACATTCGTCCCTGTCGGCTGCACGCTGGGGAAACCAACTAAGGCGAAGTTTTCCTTCATCACAGTAATCACTCAATTGTATTGTTACGAGGAAATGAAAATGTTACCAGGGAATGTTTTATATAGTGAAAACATTCCAGCATTTCTGCAGTGATGATCTTTTGAAGGCTCTTTGCGGCGCGGGCCGCCTATGCGACGCTTTCGCGCTATTTACTGTAGCATTGCAAAGCAGGCTACAGTATAAGGCGCGAAATTTAAGCGTCGTGTCTGTAGCCAGCTTTGTTATGGATCGGAACGAGCAATCGCTTTGCGGACCAGCGTATTTGAGCTGCTTCAGTAAAATCATTTTCTTTCAACGAAAATGAGTAGCATCGCCAACAGCTGCTCTGTCGAAGCTGCTGTGATGATTGTGACAAATAAATCTTTCTAAATGTTTTAGTTTCGCCGTACTCGAAGCGTAAAAAAGTTTCCGCTTTGGTTTCTGACAATTCTTATCAGCACTGCTTATGGTAACTAGGAGCGGTGGCAGCAGTATGCAAAGTAGTGACGAATAAAGCAGTGAACTAATGGAAGCACTGCTTTCAAGCTTGCTTGACCCACCGGACCCGGAAGAAGGTGAAAAACTGTAGTTTTCAGCACTATAATTAATGATCGCACTATATATATATATATATATATATATATATATATATATATATATATATATATATATATATATATATATATATATATATATATATATATATATATATATATATATAGAGAGAGAGAGAGAGAGAGAGCGCAAGGCAACTGCCTTGCTCTTTTATAGAAATGCACCGACGCCGTCAAGTCTGGCGCGAAAGCCGCGTTCTGAAAGCGTACAACGCTTCGCACTCGCCCGCGAGGCTTCCCCAGTTTCTCTTTCCAACTACCTCCCGTGGCGCCGCAAAGCTGGAGACAGGGAGAAAAGGTCTAGACTTCGTCTAGACTGAACGTCGCCGGCTCTGCGACGACCACGCGCTGGTTACAGGTGCGCTTTGGTCACTTATGGTCACCCTTTCGCACTGTGCGTTCTACGGTGTTCAGTGGTATGTTGGGGAATGTAAGACGCGTTCAGAGTTTTGTGTATCTGGTATGAAGCACTGCGTGTTACATAGCAGCAACAATTCACACTTTTTCTATTCTTCAGTAGTCTACCTCGACGAATACTTGGGTTTCTGAAAGACGCCGTTTGGCCGCATGTGCGAACCTTTGATTTGGATGCAGTCGATATAACTGTAAATGAACATGATACTGATATTGCCATTGCTTACTAAAACATAATCAAAATACAGATGACGAAAAAAAGAGACCATGATAACTCAAACACTTTCACTGAGAAGGGCGTAGGTAGTACGTGCAGGTCGGCTAATCGTTGCCTTTTACAATATTCAGGAAAATTTTTTTATATTATGAGGTGCACGATCAGCGCACTTAATTATCTAAGCGTAAGTGGCATTCGGTTGACCACCTGATAAATATCGGTACAAGATACAATAGTAAAACGATCTCTAGCGATAGGAGGGCAATGCGATCAACGACAATAACTAGCCCAGTTTTCACCCACATACGCGTCTCCAGAAAGGGGGAATGCTAAAATGTCTCTGTCACAGACGAAATAACACCTTGAAATCATCTATACAAAAAAAATTCAGCAGTTGACATGCTTTTATTCTCCAACTGGACCAAAATAAAAGCATTAACGAAAAAAAATACTTGCCTTCAGGGCAGTCAGAATACTTGTCGGTTAAATTTGCTCACACGCGAGAAAAAAAAAAAAACATGCGGACGCTAAGATTCCGCACTCTCTGTTTTCTGCCGTGGTCTCCGCAGCTCTAGGAATCCACATTAAACAACCCCCTCGCGGTAGTCGGGCGCGAGAGGCGATACTCGCCGGTTTTGCTGGGGAGCGCGGTGATTGGGACGGCCGGGGAGAACCACGCCACGCGCCAGCAATCACGGAGGTGGTGGTGGTAGTGGTTAGAAGAGCCCGGTTGGGAGCGCGGCGCAGTGCCTTCAATCCATGCCTGGACTGCCGCGTACTGGCCGCGTGTCAGCTCTCTCTCGCTTCACCCTCTCCCCACTCGCAACGCTCGAGCCAACTCCTCACGTGGGAATCATCTCACTCGCGCCACCTCCCTCCATCTGTCGGCAAGAAGCAGCCGCGAGCCGGCGGGTGCGCGCGCGGCGCGTGCCTCGAGAATTTCGCGGCGCGCCGACGGGCGGCACGCCGTCGCGGTATGCTTCGCGCTAGGGTGCGCGTACCTTTCCCGTCTGTAGTCGGCGTTGAGAGGGTTAGCGAAGCCAATCGCGTTCGCGAATGGCGACGTCAACACCGACGAGCCGCGAGCCAGGGATGCCGAACGCAAGCGCCGGCAGTGAAAGACCAGCGACACCGACGATGTGCGAGTCAAGAACATTGATCGCCTTCGAGAATACAGACGGCGCGCGGGTAACACCGACGAGACGCGAGCCAACGAAGCCGAGCGCAAGCGTCTTCAACGCGTCCCGCCTCCCGTATCTTAGCGTTTCAAACAAACGTTCACTCGAGTAAACGCTACACCAAGTTTCGCTTCAAACCGTTCTTCTAGCGCCCGTGTCGACACCCGTTTCAACCGGGTCGACGCCATGCACACCGCTGCTGCTTCGCATTCCATCAGGGTATCCTTCGGGGAGATGGTTTATAGTTTTTTCTTCTACCATTTGCTGTTTATCTTTACAAATACCGTCGCGCGGTACTGATTATGACACTGGCAGCATCCCATAGACATCATGTTGGAGAAACAGTAAGCTACGACGCTCTCTGTGTTACGTCATGTGGATGTCATCATTATACGGTCCAACATGCACCACCTACGGGGCCCGCTTGTCATTAACACCATAATTCAACACGCAGCTATCCTGGTCATGGAATCTCTCTTCATATGAATCTACCCACAGAGCTATAGCACAACTGCTTGCTAATAAAATTCATGTTTACTACTATTCAAGTAGACGCTAAAGCCTTATACTTCGTATAACATTGCAATTTATCGCTATCGCATTCACTACTTCGCCCTTGCGGCGGAACTCCCTTTCCTCATATATCCTAAATAAGCGCATGACGAAGGCCAAACATTAGGATATATACTGCAGCAAAAGAGATAGTTGGGCCGTTCGTCTGCGGCTCAATTAAAACATAGCAAATACAAAAATAAGCAGAAGAGAAATAAGCAGAAGAACACTTTTAGTATTCCGTGAGCGCACAACTAGAGATATACACGAGCCTAAAATTTTAAAAAGTAACAGCTGCAAAGAGGTTACTTTTTATTTTCAACTCTTTAGCGGAAATGTCTCATGAGCGGTGTTTGTGCGTATACAAATGCAACAGGTGGTGCCGCACATCACATGTAAGTAACCGGCAGCGAGGAAGACGATCTATTTCATTTATGCAACACGAGAGAGCAGACTGAGACGCGCGGAAAATATGCACGAACGCCGGTTTTCAGAGCGGCAAGTGAAACGGCACCGCCTGTGCTTCTCCTTCGCTTACAGGCCAAATGAAAACCGTCAACACACTGCAGGGGCCCAATTCACACGGTAGTTGAAATTGGATAGCGACATTTTATAATGTATGACATCTGCACTTGAATGATTACAAGCAATTGGGTAGCATACGGTTTTGTCAAGAACCCGGCTTTGTGGGTTGTTTCCTACGGTCGTCGCTAAGAAATAGATGCGCTTCTGCCGCGTTTTCCGTAAACACGGATACATTTTATACCGAACGATAACAGTAAAATGTGACCACATTTACACTGTCCTGGAGCTCAATTAAGCAAAATCATGAACAGAAACAAACACAAGCACACGCACGCGTTCGAATGCAGTGTCTAACGTAATCAGACAATTTGTCTGCGAATTGCATTAGTCGACGTACAGACGGGTCCACTGTTAAAGGGAACAATGTGTGAGCAGCATGTTTAAATTTCACTATCTTACGGAATCACGGCGGCTTAGATATGCATAAGAATACTGGTGGTTAAAAGTTCCGCCGCCTTTTGACAGACTATTGGCTTGCATAAAGAGTGTTTCTTAATCCACTTGCTCTTAGAGGGCCAGGAATATTGATTATGTGCATTCGAGTGTTTTCTTTAACAGTGGACCATACATTACACGCAAACTTCGCTGAAGTATATCCGGAAACGAAACAAGCAAGCGGTGCATGCGCGTTTATTTCCACACGAGACACGCCTTTACTCCGAATTATCTTTTTTATTATTATTTCAGAAAAAGCGGGGAGCGAGAGTTGCATTCGATGATTAGCGAGCATCAGCGCCATCACATCAATTTCGGCTGCCAAAGAAACGCTTAGCTCAGACTGTAACGAGCTGTATAGAGAGACAAAGCTCTAGACGAGACGCTCGTGTTTCTGTACGGAAACCTGCGATGACCCAATCGTCATTGGGCAGTAACGAGGCCGTTTATGCAATCACACAAAAAAATGTATTTTCAAAAGACATGAAATGTCTAATAATAAATGAAGTAAGGAAAAAAATATAACATGCTTGGAATACTGGTGTGAGAGTCACAAGGGCATAAAAACAGAAAGAGTTCACCGGAGAGGAAGGCGGTGGTCAAGTCCCGGCGGCAAACTCAACGCTGGGAAGGGACGGCCGACGCTAGGGTAGCCTGGTGAGTCCAATGACAGCCGCGGCCAAGAACGCGGCTCACTGCGGAGGTCGTTGACCTGGAGCACGCATGGCGTTTGCCATGCCTATCTCGAACGCTGGCTGGCGCTCGCTGCCATAGGTGCCGGTCTCGCCTGGCGGAAACGTCCTGGCGACGTTTCGCCCACGCCAGGCCCGAACTGCAAGGACGGCTGGTATGGCCCCAGGTGGGAGCCCGCTGAGACCTCGAGTCCGCAACCCGACGGGTCACTGCTCCCACGCCCTGGTTCTTCAACTTTGCTTCTTCCTTCCAGCCACGTCTGCCTCACTCCTTCTTCTTCTTCGCACACCCCACTGCCCTGATTTTCCTGCGTCGTCTTCTTCGACTGTCTCTGTGGCGCGCACTTCAAACACAATTCTATCTTCACGATCACGCACGGCCACTCCACTCATCACACATGCCCCTCCTTCGGAAAAAGTTTTTTCTTTCTAAAAAAAAAACTTTCTAGCCACGTCTTAGTCGCAATCACCACGTGTCCGCACAAGACCACTGCACCACACCAGTGAATAGAGGTGATATATGTCCACAATAAATGTTCACACACCCTCACACATAAAAAAACAAGAAAAAACATGTAGTCAGCCATGGCACGATGACTGTTTTCTTCTGGTGAATAAACCACGTGGTTCAGAAATATACATTGTAGACAAACTGTGAACCAGTTGCAATACACTTCCGTGAAAGCTTAGGTTACAGCCTACTCATGAAATCGGCACCTGAATTATCTGAGCCTCTTATATGTGAATTATATGTTATATATGAATTATCTGAGCCTCTTTTATAAAACACTAATACGCTCTAAACTAGAATATGCTACAGCCGTGTGGGACCCTACCTATAATAACCTGGTAACTTCCCTTGAACTTGTTCAGAATAACTCCGTTCGTTTTATATTGTCCAATTATAACAGAACCGCTAGCATTTCAACCATGAAAACTTCACTTGCACTTCCTTCCTTAGCATCTCGCAGAAAAGTCTCCCGTCTAACTCTATTTCACAAGATCTACCATCATCCCATCTTGCATGCCCAACTACTACTTCGCCCACAGCACATTTCCCACCGCATTGACCACCATCACAAAGTAGGCATCCCTTCATGCAACACAAAAACTTTTTTCAATTCTTTTTTGCCTCGCACATCAAAGGAGTGGAACAGACTTCCCGGTGACATTGTTGCTATTACTGATAACAATTTGTTCCGTGATTCTTTGGCTAACATTGTGTAATAAGTTCTTTTTTTGTGTTTTGTTGCAACAGCTAACATTGTATATTTAGGCTTGTTGTTGTATTACCTAACATGTATTATTATACAGCATATTAACAAACATTGTGCTCTTTCAAATTTATTTGTACTATTTAACCGTATTCACTGCTTTCTTTGTTAAATTCAATATTTTATTGTAAATAACCCACCCCCCTCTGTAATGCCATTTGGCCCTGAGGGTAAAATAAATAAATAAATAAATAACAAAAGAATACTCTTGTAATGCCAGACTCCATCTCAGTAGTCTGCCGTTCAGGTGTTTGGCCTTCGCTAGATATTGTAATGATTGGTGATCAGTTTGCACAACAAACTGCGTTCCGTACACAAAGATGTGAAACTTTTCTATTGCCCACACTAGTGCCAGACATTCTCGTTCTATGGGGGAGTAATTCTGTTCTCGCGGCAATAGCTGTCGGCTGGCGTATGACACTGGATGCAACACCTCATCGTGGTCCTGCATGAGAACTGCCCCGATACAGGTGTCAGACGCATCCGAACGCAGTACGAATGTGCGTTTCGGATCAGGAGCTCGTACTATTGGTCCTGATGAGAGGGCTTGCTTCAGTGTCTCAAAAGCCGCTTCTCTTTCTTGGTTCCAGCAGATCTTGTTCTTCTCCCTTTTCTTGGTTAATTCCGTTAAAGGCTGGGCCTTTTCGGCATATCGGGGTATTAAATCGCGGTAGTATCCTGCTAATCTCAGGAACGATCGCAGCTGCCTCTCGGTCTCGGGTCGAGTTGCGTTAGCAATCTTCGCCACTGTACTTTCTACTGGTTGAATAGTTCAGCCTCCCAACCGATGACCCAAGAAGATGATGGATTCCACGGCGATTTCACATTTCTGAGGCTTGATGGTTAGTCCTGCTTCACGGACTCGCTGCAACAAGTGCTGTAAAGTCTCTAAGTGCTCCTGCCAGGTCGCTGTAGCTACAAGAACGTCGTCAATGTAATGGACTACGTTTTCCACACCCTGAAGAAGAGTCCTCATTAATCTCGTGAGCACTGCGGAAGCCGTCTTGATGCCGAAAGGCATATATATGAATTGGTAATGTCCTGACTGCGTCGAGAAGGCAGTGACTGGTCTTGAAGCCCGATGGAGTGGGACTTGCCAATAGCCTTTCGTCAGATCGAACTTGGAAAAGTATCTCTTGGTGCCGACCTCGGTGAACATTATGTCCGTTCGTGGTATGGGTTCGGCATCGGAGATTAGAATCTCATTGATACGCCGAAAGGCCACACACGTACGATAAGTGTTATCCGGCTTCTTGACGAGAACCAGTGGTGAATTATAAGGAGAATTCGATCTCTCGATGACGCCATGCTTCAGCATGTCTTGAACTTCCTTCTTGACGACTTCCTTCATTGCTATCGGGCTATCGGCAAAGGGTACTGTGGAGTGTTAATAGGTTCAGATGTTGTCAACTGAAGGCGGCACTCCAAAATGTTTGTCTTTCCGGGGATGTCAGAAAAGACATCGTCATAAGCGGCTAGAATCTTTTCAAGCGCAACACGCGTCTCTTCTTCCAGTCCCTCGGCTATAGGAATTACTTCCACGCCAACGCTTTGGGTAGTCTTGCAGACTGATAGTGGCGTGTCTGTCTCGTCCTCTTCCATGACCACGAAACATGCTGTTTGAGGGGTTGTCCTCGGCTGCCGATTTTCATAGCGCTTCAGCATATTTATGTGGAACAGTTTGTTGCCATGCCCCAGGTCCAATAAATAGTCGTGGTTATCTTTCTTTCCAACGACTCTAAAAGGTCCTTTCCATTGCATCAATAACTTGTTCTCCGTGGTAGGGAGTAAGATCAAAGCAAGATCTCCCACTTCTAACAGACGGTTCTTGCTTCCCCGATCATAGTACTGCTTTTGAGTTTTCCTCGCTTGTGACAAGTTCTCATGGCTAGTTGCAACGTCTTCTCAAGACGATCTCGAAGATCCAAGACGTAGCCATACGTTGTTTTTACTTCATCACTGATGTGTTCTCCCGTCCATAGCTCCTTCAATATACTGAGAGGGCCTCTAACGTATCTCCCATATATAAGTTCAAACGGCGAGAATCCCATGCTGGTTTGGGGTACCTCTCGGTATGCAACAAGGAGTGGCGCGAGCAGCCGATCCCATGATTTCGGATCCTCTTGACATAGTTTTCGCAGCATCTGTTTCAGCGTGCCATTAAACCGTTCAACCATCCCGTTGCACATAGGATGGTAAGGTGTCAAACTTAGATGTTTGATGGATAACAGTGCGTTGACTTCTCTCATCAACTCGGACGTGAAGCAAGATGCCTGATCGCACAGAATCTCACGGGGAAATCCAGTGCGTGAAAACATTTCCAAAGGGCCCTCTGTCACAGTCACCGAATCAATCGCGGGCAGGGCCACTGCGTCCGGATAACGTGTCGCAAAGTCAACCATTGTCAGAATGTATCGGTTACCCTTGTTAGAGACTGGTTTCAAGGGTCCGATAATGTCAACTGCCACTCGCTCGAATGGTGTCTCAATCAACGGCATTTGGCCAAGTGGTGCTTTGCCTACTTTGCTATTCGGGTACGTTCTTTGGCACGTATCACAAGATCGAACATATCTTTTAGCTTCTTCCTGTACTTCAGGCCAATAGAACGAGCCTAGTACCCGATCAATGGTTCTTTTCGTACCTTGATGTCCTGACATCAGAATTTCGTGCGCCATCTCAAGCACTTGGCAGCGCAATTTGCAGGGAACTACCACCTGTTTTATCATTTTGCCAGAGGATAACCGGTAATGGCGATAGACTATCCCCCTTTCTATGGTAAACGAATAATTGGTTGATCCCCTTCCATAATATACTTGTCCGACTTTGTTTCTGCAGGTATCCAAGGTCTTGTCTTTTGCTTGCGCAGTTTCGAGATCCTTTCTGGTCATTTTCAAACTGTCGACCTTGAGTCAGCACAGTCTCGGTTTGGAGCTGGCGCAACCTCACCTCCCACCGGGTGAGGTTGCGCCAGCTCCAAACCGAGACTGTGCTGACTCAAGGTCGACAGTTTGAAAATGACCAGAAAGGATCTCGAAACTGCGCAAGCAAAAGACAAGACCTTGGATACCTGCAGAAACAACCCCATCGCTAGCGCGACACGTGTGCCCCGAACTCTACGTGAGTGAAATGTGCAGTGTGTGCGCGAGCGCGAGAGCCACCCTGGCTCACATACTCTGGGGATGTGACGCAGACAGCGCGGACGGTCCGGTGTTACCGCCGCAAGTAGAACAGCGTGTGGGGTCTACGGACCCAGAAGACCAGCGAAGGGCCGTCCGGCAGCTCGAGGTCGCACTGGCGCTGCAAAGGCGAAAGGGGGACACCCTCAGTAACCCGAGCGGCGCCGGGGCACGAAGGCCTTGAGGTCTAGGCCCGCGTGACATTAGGACTTCTAGTGTAACGTGAGATAGGGTGAACCCCACGCCCTGCGCGGCCGGAGGGAATCCCGCATGCTGGAACCCAATAAAGTTTATTCTCTCTCTCTCGACCTTGAGTGTGGCTGTATCCGGCTTAGACCTTGTGCTCTTGATGCCGCTCAGCAAGTGGTTCAAGCAATGACTTTCCTCCTTGCATCGTTTACGTGCTACGCTGTCCGTCTCTAATTTCGGTACAGCAAGCTTATCTTTCCATGTTGTATCAGGGTCGTGAGCCTGACGTGATCCGGGCACATTTCCCACGATAATGTCGTATAACGGGGAAATCATGGATTTTACGATGCATACGCCTGAAAAAGTATGGTGAAAAAATTCCCACCTTTGCCTCTGGAACCTTAATTCTACTCCCATCCGCCAAGAACAATGTTGCCGTGGTTCCCGTCAGTGCTCCGTCTGGCACAAGGGAACGCCGCACAACCATCGTATTACTTCCTGTGTGCCGTAATACTGAGGTAGTCTTGCCGAATATCACGCCCTGCAACACGGGCATCTGATGCTTCGCCACCCTTGGTTCGGTATTCACTGCACTAGCCATACTCTCTTCGCTTTTTTCGTCCTCCACCTGCTCGACTTCGTTAAGGTTCTCCCTTTGTGACCATATACATGAGGCTTTCCGGGTAGTGCTGGGTATCTTGGAACACGCTTGGGTGTCGTGCCCAGTTTTACGACAATACCCACAGTATATATGGTTGCCTTGTCCGAGCGCGGCATTCTGCAGCTCTGTGACCAGTCTTGTTACACACAAAACATCGAGTGGAAGCCTTTGAAGTTGAATTACCGCCTTTTCCTGCAGGAGTGTTCTCCCCTTTGTCACGAAAAACAAGCAAGTTTGACTGTCGCTGAGCTTCTAAAAAATTGTCGGCCGCTTCCGCCATCTCTTCAAGCTTACGGCAGTTTTTCTCTCGCAAAAATAGCGCCACCTTATCATGACAGTTATGTATAAATTGTTCCGCTACTATAAGATTCCGAACTGATGAGTATTCCTTTTCCGTTTTCGACATCTCAACCCATCTGTCGAAGAAGCTTGTTAGCCTCGTTGCGTACTGCACGCCCGTTTCCCCATCTTGTGGCTTGCTGTGTCGGAATTTTTCACGGTAGCCCTCCGCCGTGAAACAAAATCGTTGCAGTAGCGCCAACTTTGTTTTGTCATAATTGAGAGCCTCTTCTGGGGACAGACGACCAAAGACCCTGAGAGCCTCCCCGCTCAAACACAAACTTAGGGCCGTGGCCCACTTGTCTTTTGGCCATTCTTGACTGGTAGCAACATTCTCAAACCTTTTTAGGTATGCGTCTAAGTCGTCCCGGTTCTCGTTAAACCCTGGCATGAAATTGTGAGGATTAATGGTAGGAGATGCTCGAACTGGTCGGCCTTGGCCAGCCACCACTGATTCTCTAACGCCTTCAGCCTGAGCGAGTTGAAGACGCAACTGTATAGTCTTCTGGTATTCCTCCTGAAGTCGCCGTTCTAACTCCATCTGCTCCATCTTCTCTTTCCTTGCTTCACGTTCTGCAGCCCTCTCTTCTCGAGCTCGAGACTCCCGTTCTTCTACCCAAGCCATTAACTCAGCTCCCTCTAGCTCCATGCGCAACGCCAGTGCCGTTAAATCCGAACTCATCTTTGATCTGTTCTTTTAGCAAAATGTAACCAGGGAACAGTAACTATTAATGCAATAAACGGCTTCGTCCTGTCGCCTTGGACACCAATGTAACGAGCTGTAGAGAGAGACAAAGCTCTAGACGAGACGCTCGTGTTTCTGTACGGAAACCTGCGATGACTCAATCGTCATCGGGCAGTAACGAGGCCGTTTATGCAATCACAAAAAAATGTATTTTCAAAAGACATGAAATGTCTAATGATAAATGAAGTAAGGGAAAAAATATAACATGCTTGGAATACTGGTGTGAGAGTCACAATGGCATAAAAACAGAAAGAGTTCACCGGAGAGGAAGGCGGTGGTCAAGTCCCGGCGGCAAACTCAACGCTGGGAAGGGACGGCCGACGCTAGGGTAGCCTGATGAGTCCAATGACAGCCGCGGACAAGAACGCGGCTCACTGCGGAGGTCGTTGACCTGGAGCACGCATGGCGTTTGCCGTGCCTATCTCGAACGCTGGCTGGCGCTCGCTGCCATAGGTGCCGGACTCGCCTGGCGGAAACGTCCTGGTGACGTTTCGCCCACGCCAGGCCCGAACTGCAAGGACGGCTGGTATGGCCCCAGGTGGGAGCCCGCTGAGACCTCGAGTCCGCAACCCGACGGGTCACTGCTCCCACGCCCTGGTTCTTCAACCTTGCTTCTTCCTTCCAGCCACGTCTGCCTCACTCCTTCTTCTTCTTCGCACACCCCACTGCCCTGATTTTCCTGCGTCGTCTTCTTCGACTGTCTTTGTGGCGCGCACTTCAAACACAATTCTATCTTCACGATCATGCACAGCCACTTCACTCATCACACAGACCTTTCTGTACTTCTTGCTGTGCAGGCCGATTCTTCCGGCCGATCGAAATAAGCCGCTTCGAAATGGCGTCACAGCGTCGCACTCCTGACTACTATATGGGCTAAATAATGCAGCAAATGTACGCCCATGTAATCACGTTTGGTAAACGGTCGTCGTGCACGCCACACGGCTGGCAGTGGTGGATAAGAGCGGCATATAATTGTCTTGCCCCACAGGAACCACACTACATCATCTCAAGGAATTGATTTGTTTGTTTGTTTGTTTGTTTATAGCGTTATGTATTATGATGTCCCCCAGTTACGTTTAGCGTACATGTGTTATTGCGCTTCTCGTTTCCTGATGCAAAACTGACATGAGTACTCACACTAAAGGGCCCGTATTATGAATACGAGGCCAGGCTAAGCACATATTTGCGTCCGCAAAAGAACGAGCATCGTCCAACAACGACGGCGATCGCATTATTTGCGAAGGCCGTCGACCAAACAGACATATTTCCTACGAGATGATATGGGCCCCTCACCTCTAACGACTGTATCGGCCCATTCTTGCGAGAGCTAAAGAAAAAAAAGAAACACACGCCGATCCCAGCTGACAGCGAACCTGGAAAGGTGGCGGCGGTCGCTTAAGTGAGACTTGAAACCCGATCGCTTGCGTATATACACCGCGGTGGTGCGCGCAGCTGCGCGATGCCACTCTTGCACAGCTGCGAGAGGCGGTCGCCCGAGGCTGAGGCGAGGTCAGCAAGGAGGGCGAAAGAAAGGCCCCGGCCGCCAGAACAATGCGACGCTATTGCTGACAGCTGAAATACACATCCCGCTCACGAAGCGGGCCCAGCGAAGAAGTCATTTCCATGCACACATATTATTTCAATTTAGCTTCATTTGCGAGCGCATGCAATGAGGTTCGATGATGGCCCAGCTACATTCTGTATCGTAAAATATGCCAGCACAACTATTTATCGATGGGTTATACCGTCAAGGCCATGTGGACAGTATGGTATGTAAGTTTTGTGCCTCCTGTGAGACATATGAACACCTATTTTAGGGTGACCCGCCTTCGGTATGCACTAGCCCTTTCGGTCCTGGTGTCGTCAATTGACGGCACCACACAAAATTTTCCTAGAACTTTGAAAACATAATCAAACCCACTCATTCTTGTAGAAGAATTTATAAATCTATCTCCACTGCAATCAACACCGCCATTGTTTCATTTTCGTGGATCATGGAGCCGTAAAGAAGAAGAATATGGACCGAGGCCATTGGTGACGATGACGCGGGCAAACAGAGGCGGGAAGGCGGCACTTTCGGGTTGAAGTCCTGAAGTTATTTCAGGAGCTTTCAGGAACACTTTAAAATACTACATTTGTATAGACTTTGTGCACTCTAGGGCATATCAGCAATAAATTTGAGATTTTTTTGCAATTTCATGACTATAGGGCCATGATGACGTAATTTGATGTCATGGCTGTATATCTATAGATACTTACACTACTGACCAAATTTTATACTTGTGGTCTTCTGAGACCACAACTATTACTAAAATACGAACTAAAATATATCTGACAAAAATAAAAAATTCAGGGCTGAAATGGCTATAGGCACTGTTCATGTTGCTATATGTACTTAACGAACCTAAAGGGGCCTTGAAACACATCTACAAGTAATCATCGAACGGCTATCTTAAAAGAGCTCATTGCCCCATGAATCGACCGTTTTTTTTTGTTTTGTTTTTTTAGACTCCGTCAAGTACGAGCATAGTTACAGGATCTGTTACACGCATCCGGCGCTTCGTCTCTCTCCTTTCATGCCAGCGAGCACGCCACAGGCTTCGCAGGGAGGTGCATAACAAAAGACCACGAAGATGAGCCCTTTCGGTGCATGACGTTGCGCTTTTTTCCTTGTTTCTTCGAACGCACAGATGCTTACACCGAGACTATTTGATGTAATTCTATGTGATCAAAAGCGCGCGCGGGCCCGTGGCGGCATCTTGCAGTCGCCGAAGCAGCTTAGCTGGGTTGCTCGAATCAGCCCACGGCCATGCACTTTGGATTTATGGCGCGATCACTTGGGTTTATGGCATCATTTATAGAAATGAGATGGAACCATTTCCCGCTGACTTTGATAATTAGTTGTAAAAATTGCAGACCAAGTGCCGCGCAATAATAATTGGCTCGCGTGTTGTCAGGTGCATCGGCTACTGATCGGCCGCGCTTTCTGACCACGCTGAATAATTGTTGCAGGCTCTCTAAGTGCGCGACTTTTAATGATTGCTCGTTTCCGGGAGGGTGCGCTGCTTTGCTTGATAGAGATCATCCAGCGGTGCTATAACTTTCATGAACATAAAAGTTTCGCGTTTATAGAGAGTTATTCATATTACTGCTATTTGTGTCCCCATTTGTGCTATTTCTTTACTTTCCCTTTTTTCTCTCTCCCTATCCTCTTTATATATGTGCCCCGTCGCGGTGGTCTAGTGGTAAGGTATACTGCTTACCCGCAGGTCGCGGGATCAAATCCCGGCTGGGGCGGCTGCGTTTTCTATGGAGGCAGAAATACTGTATAAAACCCGGGTGCTTAGATTTGGGTGCGCGTTAAGTAACCCCAGGTGGCCGAAGTTTTCGGAGCCCACCACTACGGCGTCTCTCATAATGATGTGGTGGTTTTGGGAAGTTAAACCCCGCATATAAATCAAATGAATCTCTTTATATATGCACCGCCTCCCCGGGATCATACATTTGTGAGCCTGCTCCCCATTTTTTCTGTGTATACTTGCTTGTTTTGTATCCAAACCAAATTATAATAGTATTGATAATAATAAAAAGTACTAAATGGTGCGTGTTCTACGTGAGACGCATGTGGAAGCTCGTTTTGTGTTTTGCTCGATACGACGGCCAAACACGGAATTCCGGACAAGCCCCTCGCATTCGCCCCGCTCGCCACCATCGTTATCTTGCGTTTTCCCGTCCGTGAGTGAATGCAAGCCGGCATTCCGCCCGCATGCAGCCATCGACGTCGTCCAGGCCAAATTCAATATACGGCCGCAAAGTTCCGCTCGACTGCACGCGTTGCGATCGCGGTGCCTCCCCTCTCATATTCGCAGATCCACAAGTTTGCATAAGAGCACATTCCAACCAATCTCAATGCTGATCATATTAGCGATGTTGGTCGGCCAGTAGGGAGTTTTAGAATACTGTTTGCAAGCGCTGCGGGCGTTGCGGACGTAGCGGGCGCCATATGAGTATAGAATAGCGTTTGCCCTGCTACGATCCGCAACGCACGATTGCAGCGACACCGTAGCCTCGAAACCAGCGCTTGCGGGCCACATGCGGGCCGCCATCACCGCACGCAATTTCGGATTTTTTGCGTGCGCGGTCCGCGAACGCCGACTCGCGTTACGACGCATGCGCAGTGGCAGCGACCGCACCGCAAGGACTCGCGGCGCGCTATTCTAAAACTCCCTAATGGCTAATAGCGCCCGCCGCGGTGGCGTAGTGGCTGCTCCACTGCTCGATCATTGCGGGTTCAACTCTGGCCGCGGCCGTCAGAGTTCGATGGAGGCGACATGGTCGAATATCGCGTATAATGGGCGATGTCGGTGCGCCTTAAGAAAACGCTAGATGGTCAACAGTTTCATAGCTCTCCAACTACGCATTTTCTCGTAACCATATCGTGGTTTCGGGACGTAGAACCCCACATACAATCGGTGACCGGTAAAATGGCAAATCGCAGGGAACTGTGGGATACGACGGCTTCCGGTTAGGCGCACCATTCGGGTCAGCTGCGGCACGCGTGCATTTCTGTAGTGCTCCGTTGAAAAAAAAAAAAGCACCTGGCCGTGCAATGTAAGTGCTTGAGAAGTTTTTTTTTTTTTTTGACAACCATGACTGTGACGATGACAAGCTACGAAAGCCATGAACGGTACGGAAACTTTTTTGTCGCACTAAAATGATCTGCGACGCTTTTATGCTGCTCGTGGATGCTGTCAGTTTGGCTAGCAGATCAGTCGATACATAAAACAGTTTTCCTTGTATGATACGGTACTTCAAATAAAAAAAGCATTTTAAAGATCTCAGGGGATGGAAATGACTGTAGCAGTGTGCTAAGAGTTCATTTCAAGATCGCTGCTTCGGCCGACACCGTCAATCGATCGGCATGAAGCGCAACACTTATTGAGCACGTTGAGATATTTATTTCTTCTAGCCTTCAGCGCGCTATAACATGCATTTCTTAGGCGAAACCAGATGCTTATTCTATTGCACCAACTCAATATTCTATTGCAGCAAGAACAATGAGATACTTGTTGAATGTATGTGTGTTACCAACGCCGCCTAAAAACTATGCCTGGAACGTCGTTCTCTTTTCAATTGGGAGCCTCCTGCCAGCACGCAATCTCGGAGGCCGTGCCTCCTGCCTTGTGTTGCGACCGGCCACCGCGTGAGACCGCTCGCCTCCGTACCGCTCAGTCACGTGACATAAACTTACCGCTCTGTCACGTGACATTACGTCTGCTTGGAGGCAACAGTAAGAGCATAGCTGTGTTCGCAGGGAGCGGCCGTCGGAGACACTCGCATTCGTACCGAAGGAGGAGGGTAAAATCAGAGGTTAGGGCAGCGCGTTCGCGGCTCACGTTCCAGGCATAATTTTTTAGGAGGCGTTGGTGTTACAGTAACTCATCCCAATTAAGTTGTGATTAAATATCTCTTTACCCTTAAGTCATTGATGCTTACTCTTGGCACAAACAGAATAAAATCTCAGGCTAAGGAATATAGTACAAAATCATTTTTGGTCATGTTCATTTTGAGCAAAACAAAATTTAGCTTTTTAACAATGCTAGAAAGAAGTGACACGTCGCAGGACTGATCGAACGTGGTAGTGTCTTCAGAAAAGTGATTATACGTATCAGTACTCTGCAAATTGCTGTTAATTGAAGATAAATTTATTATGCAGGGGGTTCAATTCATCCAAAGTACGGTACATATATTGCTCTCTCTTTAGTATTGATGCAAATAGCGAAAAACGAGTGGTGTACAAAATTGTGTACATGGCGTCTAACAGGGCGAATCTCAAGGTAAAACGTCGGGTGACCGCAAAAACAAAAGAGAGAAAAAAAAACAATCGGGCCATTGACAAACCCCCCACTTGTTTGTTTATTAGCCACGCCCACCGACGGACGGCGACACTCCGCGCAACCGCCGCGTCGAGCTTGCCGGCCGCGCGATCCGAGCACGAGTGACGAAAGGCACGTGCTTCTACCTGCGGGAGCGACACAGCAGCTTCGCAAGTTGGTACTGGCGCTGGAATTGTCCCTCTCTTGCATGGTATGTGATAGGCTGTCATTCGAATATACCTTGTCTACGACGCGCTTCCGATTGCGCTATCACAAAAAGAAATAGATTTTCTTCGGAACGTTAGCACACGTGTTGTTCATGGAGCGTTGTGGCGATGATTACGTGGTTGTTAGGTGGATTCTGTTTTCTTTGTTTCGTATTTTTCTCTCTTTTTTTCTCAGATACTGCCCAAGTATATGTTGTGTGGTTCTAGCAAATAAATCTTGTAAGTCAGTGCCGCTGTCTGGCTCCTTCTTTCTCTTGTCCCTCGTTATTGGCGCTGTTTTTTATGTGAATCATGTCGTACCAACTCGCCCAAGCAACCACGTTAGGCCCCTAAGGCCCGAAACATGTGCAGAGTTTTCCCGGCGTTTTCCCAGCGCCGCTTCCCTAGACGTCATCGCGTCGACGCCGCCAGAGAGGGAGGCATACCATATGAGGAGCGCCAATGCCAGCGTCAGCTCAGCGTCACGGACTGTGTCGAAGAGAATGAACCAGAGACCTCGCAAAGCAGTCTGCAGTGTCCGTCAATGCAGCAACAAGAAATATTCTTGAAAACCAGTTTCAGGTCTTATATGCAGTTCTGAGGTCAGAAAAACAAATCACAGTAACACCAAAAAGTTTTTTTTTTTACTTCTAACGCCAGCTGTTGAGGATAGGCAGAACCAGAAACTCGTAATACACGGCCCCTAAGCTTGGCGGTTGTTGGACACCTTTGAGGCCATGTATTCAGCCAATACACTCAGGCATGCTAATCCTACCGATGGACTTATGGCGTTCGAAAACCGTGTTCCAAGAAATCCCGAGCGCTTCTTGTCAAAGCATCTGAGGAACAAGCTAAGTCAAATACAAGCATCAGTTGAGAATATTCGGGTCACTCAGAGCACGGCGATGACTTAACAGATCCGAGGCGGGCGGCAGCCATTTTGACAGCAGCAACGATGCTGTTACGTAACGAAAGTCGCTGGCAGCCGCGCGCTGATTGGTTCTCCACTCATCGACTAGCTTCCGGCATTAGCGCCGGCGCCCCAGATATCGGAATCGTCCAGAAAGGGACGTTTTGGCCACCGTCACCGGCAGCGTCGACGCTGAGTGACGCCGGCGTACGAAACGCCGGAAAAACGCTGCAAATGTTTCGGGCTTTAAGAGTCAACTAGCTTGTGTAGCCTTCTCTCCGTCATATCCAGGGTGTCCCAGGTAACTTTAGCCAGAGTTTAAAAACATGCCGGCACTCGCAATTACGACGCGACCAAATGCATGTTGCTCACCGATGCCTGGAGTTGGACTATTTTTTGTGTTCTCAAATATTGTTTTTTAGATGTGTTTAATAAACAAAGAAACAAAAATAAATAAAAAAATCAATGAGAAAGTTGTAGATCAGTTTGCAAAACGTCCGATTACACACTTTTAAACTTTATATCTGTTAGGTATTAGTGTTCTCCTGCTAATTACAAATGCCCGCGAAATACCAGAAAATACCACGTGACAAATCCGCTCATGCGCCAGTGCGCACAATGATTCTAGTGCTCCCTAACGTTCCGCGTATGAACGACCATAGCATTTGCACGGCCGGGATAGATTGCACCTGCGCGCCCTTCTTTCCTTACGGCCTTCTCACCCGTCGCGAATACAACGGGAGAGTTTCTGAGTATGTTTC
Source organism: Rhipicephalus annulatus (assembly GCA_013436015.1). Classification (NCBI taxonomy): domain Eukaryota; kingdom Metazoa; phylum Arthropoda; class Arachnida; order Ixodida; family Ixodidae; genus Rhipicephalus; species Rhipicephalus annulatus. Next base: position 44,300 of record WOVY01004038.1, read on the forward strand.
ACCACCCGTCGGCGGTAGGTGCGCAGCGACCCTGACCTTGCATCTTCTGCGCCACGCACACGACACAAGGGAGTTTGTCGATGTGAAACTGTTGAATAAGGGTTCTCGACGAACAGGGGGAAGAAGGATTGCTAAAGAAATCGAGGATATAAGGAAGATCGTCTACTAAAAAAAAAAAAAAAACTAAGTTACCAGACGGCTTGCCGTATAATATAGGTATGTATGTGCTCGTGAATAATACAAGCTGAAACTCCATCGGCAAATGAGAGGCATAAATCAGAAGGCATAAAGCAGTGGCAACGATCACAGAGATAGAACAATGTTGCACCTGTTCAGCAATCAGAAAGCACTAAACACCTTCGGCCCTTGGTTTCGTCGGACAACGACGTCGCAATTAATAGAGGTCGCTCACGGAATGACGAGCGCGCCTTCCCTTTTCTCGCTATTTTTTTTTCTTTTTTTATTTTTCCAAATACATTTGGAGCGTTTTCAGGGCTAATAGCTGCTTTCTACGGCCTGACAACTTTTTTTTAAACACGTACGTGTGTTGTATATCTAATGGCAAAAAAATGCGTATAAGGAAAAAAAAGTAAAAAAAAAGAGAGAGAAGCCTTGCTGTTGAATAACATCTTTGGACAGCACGCACAGAGAAGGGTGGTGTTGTCAAGCTGTTGACGCCACCTGGAAATATTGATTCCGGGGACGCCAAGCCTTTTTGCATTCCTTTGTACTGCAAGCCACGTCCATGAAGAATGCGAACGAAGTACGCAGCTGCTTACGCTCGCAAGTCGCTTGCCCCGGAACCGAAACTGTAGTGCAAATGAGTTCTGCGCTATCTTTCGAGCTCGTAGAACAACATGTCTAGAAACAGAAATTGACATTACAACTTTTCGGAAAGTAAGCAGCTGTTTTTCTGAAAAACCTGCATAAATATGCGGATTATTGCTACAAGCAGGTTGTTGTGAATTGCCTTTTATCTCTAGTGTGGCACGCTTTATTCTGGTAATTACCCACCACGGCTGCATTTCATTCGGTGCTCTGTCAGTGTTCAGTCTACAATATTTTTTTTTAGTCGAGAAGTCGAGTTTTTTTTTTTTTACTCCGAACATTTTGACCACCTGGGGTTCTTTAACGTGCACCCAAATCTGAGCACACAGGCCTACATTTCCGCCTCCATCGGAAATGCAGCCACCGCAGCCGGGATACGATCCTGCGACCTGCGGGTGAGCATCCGAGTACCTTGGCCACCAGACCACCGCGGCGGAGCATCCCAAGTGTCGCACCATCGTTCAAATGCGAGTAGTGCAGCGATTGCTGTAAGAACAGAAAAATGCGTGCCAATATTATCGCGAAAGCAAGCACCACGCATGCGTTAAGAAAATCGCAGCAGATTCACAGAAAGGAGCGAAAAAGGCCGCGTTTCTTTTGCATCTGACGGAAGAAAGCATTCAGCGCACCCAGACGATTTTGTAAGGGATATGTCGTATGCCGCTTTCTGTCACATAGAGGCTACGATCACGCCCGCACGGATCCCGGCTGCGGCAGCTGCATTTCCGATGGAGGCGGAAATGTTGTAGGCCCGTGTACTCAGATTTGGGTGCACGTTAAAGAACCCCAGGTGGTCGAAGTTTCCGGACCCCTCCACTACGGCGTCTCTCATAATCATATGGTGGTTTTGGGACGTTAAACTACACATATCAATCACGCCCGCACTTCGGGGCTTGTGACACTGCCATCAAAGTGTACTCTAGAGAGGTGTATAGGTTCAAGCCCAGCATCATCAGGTATCAGCAATGCCATAAACGATTTGTGAGTCTTCAATTATTAAGCAACTTGTTTTTCAACGCGCGGTGAGCGGAGAGGCGCACCCGAACGCATGTGTGCGCGCTGTACGCAGCAACGGAAGATGGCTAGAGTGCCGTGATGCCCGCGCGCTCCGCTGAGGGAGAGGACAGCCGCGTCGTCTGCTACAACCGCCGCCATTGCGCCTCCCCACCACAACTCGACCGTATGCAAAGCCCGCTACGCAACGCTCGTGTGGTGCCCTGATACGCCCGGAAACATGTGCAAGCTAGCGAGCTTTTCTTCTTATTGAAGCTTGGACATATTTTAGAGTTAATTTTGCCTGAATGCATGCAGGGAGCACATATTTCATGTAAGCTGACGGCTTGCGCATGATTTATGCGCTAGAGGCAGACGCTGACTCTTTCATGTTGAAAACAAATCCGTACACTGGTTACCACAGAGTGGATTCTAAATCTATATCGGTGGTGTCGTGTATATGCTTTCTTTGTTAGTGTTAATTATTATCTGAGGCTTTTACGTTCTAAAATGACGCCTGATCGCAGGACTGCAGCAATTTTGACAATCAGTTTTTTTTTGCCTGCACTGACACAGTACATGGGTGTCCTCTGGTGTTTTACGTTATTCAAAATGAGACCGCCGTGGCCTAGATCGAAAGCGTGAGCCTCGCGTCAGCAACCGAGCACCGTGCCCACGGTACCACTGAGGCGGACGCCTTTCTTATTGCATTAACTATTTCTCCACGATCATCTCATCGCACAACTTGACTTGTTTTTTTGTTTTTTGCGACATAGCGTGTTCATTCTACACAGTGGTACCCCGTCTTGTCTTTATGCATCTTCTTTGTATGGACGCTTCGCGAGTACAGTTTGCATAAGCACTTGCGTATGATCCCTGATAGCTCACAGTATTAATAAATAAATTATTTACTTGAATAATAATGCGTGCTGAAAGAGTTTAAATACTGACGGTGTGTGTGTGTGTGTGTGGGCTTGTGTACACGCCTGCCGTTTCCCCTATTATCATCCAGTGTAGAAATAATTTATTTTTGTGCATTAATGCAGCGCTGCCAGAAGCAATTCAAATTAAACGCTCCATGGCAGAATTCACTGAGTACTGTCACTAGTTGCTTCGCAGTGGTCGTAAATGATTAAAAAAAACATAATCAATTGCGTAATGATTCGAGACAGGACGAAAAGAAAACTTGAAGTACAGGAACAATGAAAAAAGTTTGAACTGCACACATTCTTACAAGGGTCATCACACCAGCATAGAAGGCGTACCTAAACCGAGGAAAAGATCGTAGAAAGAAAAAACCTGTGTGGCTTTGTAATGGTTTGGGCGCTCGATCGGTCGGTAATCGAATTCCGGCCGCAGTGGCCCCACTTCGATGGAGATGAAACGCCGGAGTTCTTAAACTTAGCTGCAAGTTACATAAAAACACCTGTTCAAAATTTCTGAAGTCCTCCAATGTATACCGCGTCTCTCGTGATCATATGGTGATTCCGGAACGTACACACACTCTTCAAACTTCATTGGGTACGACACCACCGCTGCGCAAAGCTTTATTCCCACAAATGAATATTACGAAAAAAAACAAGGATATCATCTGCAAAGAAACACGTGTAATATATATTTAATGATAAAGTTCTCATCGCACTTAGTGAAACCAAGAATGAAGGGCAGATACAGTACCAACCAAGAGCAGCAACCAATGTTTACGAAGTGAAATACGCGATTCATGCACACGAGAATCAAGCATACAGCCGTCAGCGTGTCTGTTGCTTACACGAAATTGGTGCCGGTACAAATTATGCATGCGGAATACCGGCTGGAAACTTACGCTGTGAATGGATGATCTGTTTGTCGGATGCCACTTGTCATGTTTGATTTTCACTGTTGAAAAGGCCTTCATTTCGGGTCTCTTAGGAAACGATACAGCTTCCAGAGTTTCTGCAATGATTAGTGCCCTGCGGCACGCAATACCCGCTACGGTGACGGTAGCGAGCGCCAGCACAATTATTCGGGCGCAGCGAACACGCAGAAGTGACTGAGTGGAGTCAAAATGGCGGTCATGCTGCCGCTAAGGCCGAGGAGGCAGCACCTGCCCTTACAAAGGCTGACACCACTCTAAGCGGGGGCGCGCGCATCGAGGCACTCTAAGTTTAACCAGGGGAAAAGTTAATTTTTGAACCGCTCGCACCATTCTCCATAGTAATGTCATGTGGTTCTTTATCAATGAATCAAGCAGAAACAAACAAGCAGCATTTTATCACGTTTTTGGTACACCAAACGTTCTTTATTTAGTGCTGGTAGTTCAATTGCTGGTTAATAATTGTAGGCAGTTCGTCTGATGTCATTGCGATGATTTTGAGTGTGTCCTATTGTAGCGCTTGGGTTCATTTGTATTTACCTTAATTTCTCAACAAGTAGGACACTGCTGTTGATAATATTGTCGTTTTAGAGCTTGTGAAACATCGAGCTTTCACTCTCATGTAAATTGTTATTTAACTTTAGTGTCCCCTTAACCCATATATACCCAGTGTCCTACATGTATAGGACGCTGAAACTTTTCAGTTCAACTCGAACGTTCTTTTGTGTAAAAAAGCTAACGGCACTGAAGGTATGTTTATAATAATGTGTTCTCGTCACATGCAAGTCTAGATAATCGCTGGGTTACAAATAGCCGCGTCTTTGCAGCCACAAAATGGCTATATTGCGTGCATGTAGCTGAGTGCCATACCGCGAAGAAAATATAAATATTATAGTCAAAATATTCGCTATGCTGCTGACATTTTTATCGATTGTTCGTCAGTTATCGGTTGTGCAGTAACTTTAGTATGACAGTGATAGGCGCTAATGTTTTTTGTTTGCGGTGTGTCAAACATTGGTGTCCCACATAAAGGAGGCTCCAAAACCATTGTTCGAAACAGTCTTTTTAAAATAAAAGTCGTATTCTGTTTTTTTTGAAGATGTAGAAGTAATCAATTTTTAAGAATAAATTAGTTTTATTAATTATTCAAGGTTTGGGCATATATAGGTTAAGGACAGACTCAAGTGGAATCCAGTTATGGGATTGGTCTCAGGGTAATAGCCTCACTTGTCATAACTCAGGTATCCCCCCTTCATCAGAGAGATGGCTACCTCTTCTCATGATTTGACTTTTTCGGGATAACCCTTTGCTTTTCATCTTGGTCGACAGTTAACTCTGCAATTAATTGTGATCACATTCTGGTGTTGTTTAAAATGGTATGCCCACTAGTATCTATTATTTCTAGAAGACTCACGTGCATAGATTATAGCACGTTCAAAAAAGCTTGCGGTGCTCCATGGCTTTTCTGTCAGAAGCAGCGGCAAAATAAAAAGCATTGAGCATTTGTTCAGTTTTACATAAAGTCACTTCAGCAATGTTAGAAATTTTATTCAAAGAGTCACATGAGGATGTACCTAATGTAATAAAATATTCGGTAAGAGATGCTTACATTCCATGTGAATGAGAAATCCTCGAAATCACAGCTGTTTTTTTAAAAACCAGGTGAAGGCTTTGTTTTATACAATATCAGACCAATCGCATTGACAATCGATTTTGTCAAGTTAATAGAAACAGTATTGCACGTTCATATATTGAAATTTATAGATGGAGAAATGACCCTTCACCGAAATCAAATTGGATTCAGACAGGGATGTTCCATTGGCAAGCCCATATTGACATGGAGAGTCATACACATCTGGCACGGTGACAAGGACAGTATGCAGCGTTAGTTACACTGGACATCACAAAACGTTATTACAGTATCACACATAGTGTACTAGTCATTCATCTGAGAGAAATCAACTTACTGCATCATTTAGAAGCATGGATTACGAAATTTTATTGTTTACAGCATGGAGTTCAATCAAGTACCTAAAGGAGTTCCCCCAAGGAGCTCTTCTGTCACTGGCATTATTCAGTATTTTACTGAAATAGATGTCACATCATGAGAATGTTCATATGTACATCTATGCTGATTATATCAAATTCTTTTCATCAGCTAATATCATTCATGCTCTTTCACGGTCGTTGGCAGAATTTTTCCTTGTGGAGTGCAAACCTGTGTTGCATTGTGGCTGGGAAGGAGAAGATCACTGGTGTAACTAGGGTGAGGGCCACTTCTGGTGAAGCTTGAGGGGGGCAGGTGCCCCTTTTGCACCCCCCAGCTAATGCCTACGCGCTCCTTATCAAAACCTACAAATGTACTTATCTGAAATAGAACACTGGCTTGACGTTATTAATCTTTCTCTAGATGTGAAAAATCGTGGATTATTAATATTACCTATAAAAAACCCAGTACATATATCTCTCTCATACAAAACTGACTTCATCCCACAAGTTCACAGCATCAAATATGTAGGAGTGATAGTATACGACATCTCTATCTCTTAAAGCGAAACTATATAGAATACCTGTATTGCAGCAAAGGGTGTTTGCGCAGTTGGTACATTACGGAGGATAAGCAACAGGAGATCAGGAATGCGTAGAACCACATTATTGTCGATATACTGCATGTATGTAAGATCGGTTCTAGAATTTGGGTGTGTCTTAGACTCTGGGGCACCTGCCTGTAAGCTGCGTCCTCTTGTTCTTTTGGAGAAGCAGGCACTGCACATGTGCTTAGGGCTACCTAAATTTGCAGCAAATAATGTTTTGTATATAGGAGGTAGAATTCACTCACTCGTAACTAGATTCAGAATATTGGCTGTTCAAACATATTTGAGGGCATTTGAGTCCTCTTTAAGGCGTAACAAAACAGTTTTCATTGCTGAACCTGGTTTATTTTTTGTAATTGGCCTAGATTTCACACACCTCAAGTACAGTTTGTGCAATCTCTTCTCAATCCAATGTCCATGCAAATTAGGAAGGTTATTTCTGTATTTACCTTGACAAATTCTCTTCAAATCTACTCTGATGACATTTGCCTTAATAGTGCTGAACAATTGCGAAGTAATTTATTAAGAGCTATTTTACAGGACTATCTAACTGCTAAAAATGCAAACAAATGTCGTCTCTGCGATGAACGCATCGCAGTGAGATAAAAAGAGTGGAATAATCATATTCTTCCCAGTTCTCGACTGTTCTTTTCCTTCCGAATTCCAGACTTCACACCCATTTTTATTGCAGAATCTTTGGCTGTAGTAGTGGCCCTTTGAAAACTGACTACATCAATAAGTTCCACTGTAATAATAACGGACTCTTTACCAGTGTTCGCTGTGCTCATGGCATCTGGTGATTCGATAGCATTGCAAAAATTCAATTCACTAGTACCTGATCACTCAACACGGGTTCGGTTAGTATGGGTGCCTAGGCACAGAGGCCTAATTCTAAATAAAATACCTGATGCATTAGCGAAAGCACCGTTAGATGGACCAGCTATTAATGTTCCCTGTAAACAGCTTATGCAGAAGTGGCCAGATTTGGAGGCAAATGATGCGACAATTTTCTACACCATCTTTATGAAATTCCCTGGATTTTATTCACCTACTGACACCCTGGGAAACTTCATGTCATAACAGTGGTCTTGAAGTTATAATCACTAAGTTACGCAATCGTATTCTATTATGAAATTTTTATTTATACAGAGCCTCCCCGCTTTGCTCTTTTTGTGGAGAACAGAAAACAATAGAACACTTTCTGTTTTCTTGTTCAAAGCTTTATACATTAAGAAATATATCTCCAGAAATGCTGTTATGCGTCATTGGATTAAATTTTACGAACTCAAATTTACTATTCCTAGGTGCACATGCCCTCGGGCACAGCAAAGGGAAAGTATGCGAGGCCATGTGAAATTTTATTAAACAGTGGAAGAGCACAATAACCTCAGTTCTAAAGGTTCTTAGTTAAACAATGTAGGCTGAAGGAAAAATTTTCTTTTATATGAATGACTTCTCTTTATTTCAGTATGAATTCATTCACTAACCTTTTTTTCTCTCAAAAATAATTTACAAAAAGAAATTATTTTGTTTTACAAAACGAGAAATGATCTTTTTCACGAGGATTTAAATAGGTATATTTTTTTATAAGCTATCCGATTCTTCGCCAATTCCCCAAGGTGGGTGTGAGCCATTAGTTTAAGATCTACATTTACATCTAGAAGAATCTGCTCGTTCGTTTGCGAAGGCTGCTTGGCTGCTTAAGGCTTTCTGCCCGCTTGCCTTCTCTAGGGTTTTGGCCAGAGCTTGAGTAGCCACTACCAATTTTCCTCCTTGATAGGTGTTTCTCTAGTTTTAGAATTGATTAGTGAGTGCATTTTCGGCTACTAAAACCAGATAGGTGCCATTTTCTTCACCTAGATCAAGGACTTTCCTCTGGTCTGCTTCTTTTCCTCCGCAAGAGCTACCAATGTACTGGTTTCTAAGCAATTGCATTGAATATGTGCTTGTGGCCCTTGTACCATGCAACGAAGGTATTATGAGGATGAAGAACCAAACAGTGATTCAGGTGGAACTGAGAGCACCGACTGCTCGCTTTCACAAAATCATAGAGGTCCGACAGTTCGGCAAGGAAGGCATTCTTTGCTTTTCGTCTGACCAGCTCTGCGTCCAAGGCTTGCTGAAATACCCGATGTCTTCAACAAATCCAGTGAGCGCCTATATTCCACCTCACTTCGAATGCATGAAAGGATTTCTTCGAGGTGTTGATATCAATACGACTCTATCCGTGGTTTTATAGATGTTTTCTGAGGCAGGTGTGATTGCCCATTATAGGTGCGGATGAGTTGTGGACAAGAATAACATCCCAACTGAGTCTGTGATCGTTACATTTGCCAGGTCGAGTCACCCCACTGAAATCAAGGCTGGGCCTTTAATATACAGAGTGAAATCATTATCGCCTCATCCCCTACAGTGTCTGAAGTGTTGGCGCTATGGTCACACACTGAGAGGAAGCAGGTCATCTCCAAGAGGCCGAACTGGTGAGGAGGTGCATTGCTCAAACGAATGTAATGGTAATGAAGGAAAGTGCTGTCTTTGTCATGAAGCGCATTGTGCAGATAACCCAACTTGCTTGGCCAAAGCACATGAGATACAAGTTCTTGTAATTATCGATTAGAGACAATGTTCCCGAAAATACGCTATCGCTGAAATTCAGGCAAAAACTCGGGGTATGCTGGTGCTGCAGTCCATCATAACACAGCAATGTAAGTGTATCTTTCCGTGTCTATCGCGGACGTGATCGAAAAAGCTGTGGAAAAAGCTATGCAACACCTCGCCACCAACATTTGTGAGTCTTTTTCCTATATTATAGCCAGTCAGATCGCACAAGAATGCCAAGGGATATGGGCACAGCTTCACAATAGGCTGAGGTTACACACTTGTTAAGTGAAGCAGAATCTGAGATAGCTCTTTTGAATATACAGGCTGCAAGGCCCTCTCATGGAGGCAATCAAAGGCAAAGTGATGCTGACAAAAAGGTACTCAGGATTTAGATGATATGAACATGGACATCAAATCTCTAAAGCTTTCTAGATCCCCGTCTCCAAGAAATCTGGCTCGCCAAAGCATTTGAAAAGCAAGAAATACCAGAAGGACAATCTCTCGTAAAGCGATTTTCACAAAGAAAGTGTTTGAGGTAAGGCTGTAGTCATAGGGTCTCTCAAAATTCTCGATTGCAACTGCTGATCTATTATCTCAGCTCTAACTGGTTTGTTGTATTTGTCTTCTAAACTCGCTCCAGACGTTATTGCACTGCAAGAAACAGGGCTGTCGGCACATAATTCGTTTCCCTTAACTAATTTCTGATCTTTTCAACTTGACCAACCATCCAAAATTGGACGTTATGCATTCTTTGTGAATAATAAAATTAGTTTCAATATTAGTTTCAAAGGTCAAAATTTTGTACAAATGTATGCTTCCTCAATGCAAAATTTTCGCCTTAAAAATTACCTTGCCAAGATGCCTGCCTTTTTTTCTAGTAAATGCCAACTTTTTGGTTGATGTACAAGACACGAAATGTTTAGATATGACTGTTAATTCATGGTGTAAAGAAAAAAATTCTGGTTTGAGATTTTAATTCTCACCACACGTGTTAGTGTTTTAGAACTGATCAATGCAGCTAAGGATTGCGGGACTGGTCTAGAACAATTTATCATGCCTAAACGCTAAAACTCCCACATTTATCCGAGATCGATCCTGCTCTGCCTTAGATTTAGGTTTTGTGAGCTCGGCTATTTTTAGCACTTCGTGAACTGCCCTAAACTACACCACCAATAGTGACCACTTTCCTGTAATGTTTGAGATTGGTTGCCCAATAACACCATCATGTTCGCAAGTTTGAATTTTTTATAAATTACTCCAATTATAAATCTGACCAAAAACAGTTTTGGCTCCTCTTTTAGATGACAGCGATGAAACTAAAGCCATGAAATTAAGTGCAGGAATTAGCAAAGTGCATAAAGAACAGAATTTACGATTAATATTGCTATAAAGGTGCCTTATAGTCTATGGTAGAATTCAGATTGCTCACGTGATCACAGACGACAGGCAGCTTGGAAGCAGCTAATTCATAATCAGTCCCGCCAAAATTGGTCAGGCTACAATTTCATTGCCGCTGGGTTGAAATGCATGGTGGCCCAAGCTAAATAAGATTATCACAAAAGATAATTCGACTTTCTTCCCAAAGCTAAAAGTAAAGAAGCATTATTTCTATATATGAGATTTCGCAAAATCCTGTTGCCTTTAGTAAATACTGATCATGAAAGGCTATCACTGGAAGAAATGAACAAATCTCTAGAGTCGATTGGTAGAGGTCTAGAAAGTAGATTTGTTTTTTGTTTAATTTTTTTTCAAAGAACTGGCAAAAATCTACGATAACGACTGACTTAAATGACACTGTTTGAAGTGCTGACATTAGATATTTACCTTCGTCAGCTCCTGGTCCTGATGGTATAACAGTTTCTATGATTAAAATTTTATTCAAGTTATCACTCGGTGACATCCTCAGTCTTATAACATATTCTTTAAACAACGTCTGGATACTTTGTGACTGCATAATAGCCAAGGTTATGTCTATATTAAAAAAAAAACAAGTGTCAGGTTTTAACAGCAAAAATATCAGACCCATCTCTATAACATCGAACCTATAGAGAGGATCCATAGTGTGTGCTCAATTTTGTGTGCACATGCTGATTTAGAGTTGAATGCAGCTTTCCCAAAAAAGACATTATGCTGCGCTAGTAACACATAATATAGCTAAAGCTTATGACAGTATCGAGCACTCCATTTTACTGAATACGCTACAGAGCTTCAGTTTTTCGCATTATATTATTGAATGGTTACCAGAATTTTTAAACTATAGTGAATTTTATTGCAATAAGGATGGATGTTGCTCATCTACATTCTAGCAGAAATGTGAAGTTCCTCAAGGGGCAGTTCTATCTCCATTATTATTCCATGTACTGCTAAGCTCTACTTCAAATGACCGGGATGTCATTGTCTACATTTATGCATATGATATTTAATTTTTTGCAGCAGACAGTGACATTTGCTCTTAGCATCAGGAATTACAAATATATATGAATATCCTAGAAATTTGGCTGCAGCAAATTTCATTGTTGTGAAACCTCAGTAAAAGTGGCCACCTGGCATTTCCACTAGCAGATTCAATTTCAGTTCTGCTGTTATATTAGCAGGAACCCATCCCACAAGTGCATCCTGTCAAGTATTTGGGCATGATTTATAATGAAAAGCTTAACTGGAGTCCACACATATAGTATATAGTGGCAAAGGCACAAAGGGCTTCAGGCTTATTGCGCAGGATGAGAAACAGGAAATATCGGTTAGGTACTGATACTTTATCAACGTTGTTCAAACTGTATATGTGCCCGATATTGGAATCTGGGTGGATATCATTTTTGGACGTTCCTGCCTATAAAACAAAATCTTTAGTTTTGTTGGTGCAAGAAATGCTACGGATGTGCCTGAGACTTCCAAGGCTTGTGGCTATAATGTAATATACCAGGAAGCACGCGTGCCATAACTTCTTTGTCGATTCTGCATCTTAACGGTACAAACTTTCTTAACGTTTTACAGCTCGCCAGCTAAAAAATCTGAGGATACCTTTATCAGTAATCATGATGCCTTCTTTCTTGCTCATTGGCCATGATTTCATACACACCAGAATATTTTTGTTCAATAGAAACTGGAAAACATAAAGGTAGATATTACAATGATAACTGAAACTAATGGTTTAAGTCACAATGTTACGATAGAATATGAAAAAATTTTCCCCCCAAAATCTAAGCTTCAATCTATCAGATTTTTTAATAACAGATTAAAATATTACATAGTACACGCAGGCAAAAATAATGTAATAGCCACAGCTCCTTCTGTGATAAATGAAAAGGCAGGTGTAGGAAATGCCTCTGATTACCTCGGCTGGTCATTCTGAGTCAGGCTGCCAGATTTAATTCCTGTTTTAGATGGAGAGCTTGTGGCTATTATACTGGCACTTCGAAAACTGCCTTCGAACGAAATCAGTGCAATCATCATAACAGATTCTTTATCTGTGTTTACAGCTCTTACAGCTTCCCACCAATCACGAGCCCTCTTGACTTCGTGTATACTAGTACCACCACAACTGAAACTCCTGAAATTATAATGGGTTGCTGGTCTCTGTGGCATACACTTAAATGAACTGGCGGATTCATTAGTGCGAGCTTCACTTGATGGACCGATAATTTCAGTACTCCCAGAATACACATTATTGATCAGATATAGAAAATTAGCGATTTGTGCAGATATAATGGAAAGTATTACTAAATGGACAGACTATCAGCACCTCAGATTTCCTTGGAAACCTCTGTGGAGTAAATCTAGAAAGTTTGAAGTTATTTTGCACAAGTTTTATTGCCGTGTACCCCCATTAAATTTTTATTTACACAAAGCTGGTCCGGCGATATCTCCCCTGTGCCGATTCTGTGAAGAAACAAACTATTGAACATTAGTTTGTAGCATGTCGTACCTATTATTTCATTAGGAAATGACTTCTAGTTATTTCGTTTTCTACGATAGGATTAAGTTTAGCCGCAGAAAGTGTTCCAAGTTTCAGTGCCATCGTTTTGGGACATAGCCACAAAAACGTATTTGATGCGGTATGTAATTTTGTTCAAGCAAGTAAACATATTCCGACATAATCTCTACTTTATATGTACTAAAAATACCTTTATTTAAATATAAATATGAATAAATGTAGGACACGCATTCTGAATTTCGTTGGGTGAGGTAAACTCAGCTGTCTGGTCAGCTCAAATTTTTGAGACTTTCTTTATAATATAAGCACTCATTTCCAGTTATTCTTATTTTTATTATTATATTCAATTTTCTCACTTTATTCCATTATCAATGTAACTTTATTAAAAATCTTTTTCATGGCAAATTATTTAGTTGTAGGTTGGCAATCATTACTGTAGTTATCATCCACAGGCTAAAAAAGTTTTCTTTGAGCAATCCTTTGAAAGGCAATGTGTTGGAGTCGACAGGCCACAAACAAAGCAATGATCCTTCAGAACCGCTGAGCTGGCCTAATAGTGGCGCGTAAGTACACTGTAGTCACATACAACTTAATTCCATAGAGGCGCCGCCCAGATCACCAAAGAGTGCCAGCTGATCGCCTCGGTGCAGCTCATGCACTAGGAAATAGTGTTTTCCGAAAGCGGCGTTACCCAACGCCTCCTCTAGAATGATGCCTGGGACTTGAGCCCAAGGGCTGGTTCCCGGCCCTCTCCTGTTCTCTCCTCCAAATGATGGATGGATGGATTAATATGGCTGTCTCCTTTAGATCGGGCGGCAGCTCACGCCAACTAGCCATAACACTTAGTGAACTAAAAACTAGATTTATCTTTTCATCCCCATTAAATAGTGAGGCTAAGGACTGGTACTTTGCATTGAAAGATTTAATTTTCACTCGTGCCTTCATGGTAGCCACCAATCAGATAGCCTCTTTCTAGTTATTTCTTCCCGCTTAAAGTCTATTTTGCGATCCCTGTCCCTAAACCCCAATGCTTTGAAAAGCTCTCCGCCATCATCCTGAACTATAGGGTGAAGCCCGTAACAGAACATTGTCAAGTGTTCGGCAGTTTTCTTCTCCTCTCAGCACGCACTGCATATCGTGTCTGCACCTTCATACTTGGCCCGATAAGTCATGGTTCGCAATACTCCCATCCTAGCCTCGAACAGTACAGAACTAGCCCGAGTGTTATCATAGATCCTTTCCTTGGTAATTTCATGCATAAAAGTTCAATAGATCTCTTGTGCCTACTTTTTAAGCATTCCAATTCTTCACATGTCGTTCTCCGTTTCTTTCAGCTTCTTCTGAACCGATAGTTCTTTTTGGTTTGGCTCCCTGCTGTTTTCTAAGTATTTACCCGTCAATTTTCTGGTTCACTTCCTCCATTCGGATCGACATTTCTCATGTTCATGTAGCTGAAAACCTTCTTAGCCCAACGCTCCTCCACCATTTCTCTCAATCGCTTTTCAAATTTTATCTTTCTGCTAGCTTCCCTACCCTCAAATCATGTCCATCCCATATCACCTTGTACTCCCCGATTTGGTGTATTCCCGTAAGCTCCTAAAGCAAAACTACCTATTCAACATTGATTAATTTCTAATCTTGCTTGAGCTTCTGATCTCATTCACAAGACCGTATTGCCGAACGTCCAACCAGGAACCATGACCCCTACCAAATTCCTCTCACAACGTCATACCTACTGTAATTCCACAGTGCCCTATTTTTAAACACTGCTGCACTCCTGTTACCTTTAATCTTTACATATATTTCATGTTCCCTTAGGTGCTCGGTCCCATTGCTTGTCCATACACCCAGATATTTGTATTTATTCGTTACCTCTAGCGTGCCCTCCTAGCCTAAGCTCACTACCTTCATTATCATTAAAAATCATGAGTGCTGACTTTTCCTTACTGAATCTGAAATCTAAGCTATCTCCGTCGTTACCGCAGATGCCCATCAATCTCTGCAAATCTTCATTGTTGTCGGTCATTAGCACTATATCATCTGCGTACATCAATGCTGGTATACTGCCTCTTCGATGAGTTTTCCCTGCTTGACAAAAGAGGGGCTGAAGCCAAGTTCACTCCCCTCTAATTTGGCCTCTAATCCCTGTAGGTACATCATGAACATCAAGGGTGTCGGCTGCGAGCGCTCTCTACTGCCGTCTCGGAGGCAACACAGTCGTGTCTTTGTGATGGCGTCACTTCAGAATAATGTCGGCTGCGAGGGCTCCTTGCAGAGAAAGCACTGAATTACGAGGAACCTCCCATCTCCATGGGACAGCGTGCGCGACTTCGCATGCATCTTTCTAGAGGAGGCGTTGCGTTGCCTTACCCACCAACGTTTCTAGAAACGTTGTTACCCACTGCAGCCGTTCCGCGCATGGCGTAAGTCCGGAGCACACGCCCATTGGTGCACGCTTGTGTGCATCAACTTATGAGGAGAAAATGCCGCAAAATTCTAAAGTTTTATCCAACCGTAGGCGAATAGGAATCGTAAAGAGTCCGTCGTATCTAAACACAGAGGTCCATCAATGTATCACGCAGTAATATGTTAGACCGTAGTTGAAGTCTTAAAAACGTTGGCTTAAGTGTTGCAGGGCCCATTTCAAAGAGCGCGCGAGGTGTGATAGTGGATGCAGAAGCAACTGCACCATGTGACACACTTGTGCCGCCAAAAACGCAATCAAGCGTGTCTTTTTTTTAAACTTTGAGTGTGTTAACCTAATGTACCGATTGTTTCTTTTTGCAAATGTATAAAGTGAAGAAAAGAAAGCTAAGAAAAAAAAATCACGATTCACCAGGTGTTCTTTGGCCGGCACCTGTCACGTGCAGGCAACGTTGGGCCCAATGCACAAGCCACAGAACCATGACCTACTACACTCCTGACCTGCCCAGAGAGCACCTCTTCCAGCGCCCACGTTCTAGTTCATACCTTCTGCCGCTAGGGCCGTCACCTACGAGCGGCGTGGCGCTAGTCAGCACCTGCTCGCTGACGTCATCTTCACTCTTTGTGGTCAAATTTTGACCAACAAAGCACTCGTAGTGCGTATTTATGATCCAAAATTTAGAATTATTCAGAAATAATAATACTAAAAGACATTCAGAATTTTTTTGCAATAAAATGCACGCTACCACGCATAGGCTGCCCTACATCGTGTAAATCTACGGGTTCCCACGTTTGTCAACCAGTGTGCTATAAATACTCAAGCGCTCTGAACACCTTGCTTAACCAGCAATGTATGGGAAGAAATAGTCACATATATGCCGCCAGTTCACTACAGAATGCAGGCATTCTTATACCAGCGCCTACAAAACAACCGTAAAGAAACAGACGAACAGGTTATAGGTAGCGCCACCAATGGTGAGCGGTTGAACGAGAGCGGGGACACGCGCTCCCATAGGAACCCCGCTATCTGAACAGGTCAGGAGTGTAGTAGGTCATGCACAGAACATCCCAAGCCTCAAGTCGGTAGAGTCTGGTAGGTGTTCTGTGGTAGGTGCACAGAACACCTAAACACTACCATTTGGTAGTTGTTCTGTGGTAGAGTGTTCTAGAACAGCATGTCGAACAGTTTCTCCGTGTAGAACAGCATCGCGATGTGCTACAGTTGAAGTGCTACGCTTCGTATGTACATTTTTCTTCGCCTCAGGTGTGTTTACATATCTCAACTGTGTTTACATATTACATATCATAGTGTGAACGTTGCGTTTGGAAGAAACAATCATGATTGTTACGTTGGTGCCACGAGTGCCATATGCCATGTTCTTCGAGTACTTGAAGAGTAACATCAACATTTTGATGAAGGAATCGTTATCTCGTTGGTTTTCGTCAACGCAATACCAAATGAACCATGACTGTCGCAACACCTTAAATAACGAATAGGGTGTACTTTGTGCCATAAAAAGCCTCGACAGCGAGACGAACTTGTAGTTTCACTTTGTGTTTACAGTTGCCAACAATAGTTTCGTATTGCCTGTGGTGTTGCTGAGATGACATCCCTTATTTACTTGCCTCTTTAGCTGCCCGCGGAAGTAGAATGGCAGACTCCTCCGAAAAGCTAGATACGACCCCTAGGCCAACGGTAAGCCGTCACATCATCGCCGGTTTCTCACCTGAATTTACATCTCAGTGTTCACCGTCTTGTTTCTGTGTTGATTCACTAATAATGAATGTCATTAGCTTGCTTTTTTTTTTTCCGGGGGGGGGGGTATGCTGTTCTTGTTTGTGTATTGGTTAACCTTTATTGCTGTTAAATTTTTGTAAGGAGACTGAACCGCAAATATGCATGTTCACACACTGCTATTTCTGTCCGCAATTCTGCGCTATTATATCTGAATTGTCGTCCTGTGCCCTTTCTATCCCATCCCCTCCCTCTCTCTCTGTACTTTTGTACGGATATATCGGTGAAAGCTTATGCGCGGAAAAATTTCCTGTCATCTATCCGGGACCTGGTCAGTGCTAAACTACAACTATTGCCCTATTTACGTGTCGTCGGTTTAAACGAACGAGTTTCACTCACTGATACATAGTAGCTAGAATTCATTCAAGTTCGATATAACTTGTCTGATATGAACTACTCAGCTCGAAATATTGCAGCAGCCGTCAGCGTGTGTCACATGATGCATTTTTTCACTCTGTGTCTAGTACTCTGTTCAGAGGAAACAAATAACCACATATAAAGTTCCATCTGGACAGAACAAAATGCTGCGGCTTTGTGGTGTGCTGCATATGAGTCTGGCTCAAGATTACATAGGCTAAATTGATTGGCCAATTATTACATTCATTTCAGCGCTTGTATTGTCAGTTGTTCTTTCTGCATCCTTGTTTTTTTGTGCTGCTGTCCACTTTTAAAATTGTTGTACACCCATGATGTGGTGTAAATGGGCAACAAGTGCTTTAAATTGCTGTTTGTGACGTCTAGTGGTGAGCTTATTAAGACCATTGATTTTGTCATGCGTTTGACAGTGCAGTGCTCTCAACAACAGACAGCTTGCCACTAGACGACAATTTTGACGTGCGCTGTCATGGTTCATACAAGTTTTTCATGGGTGTACATGTGTACATATGACTCGCATTCTGAAATTGAGCATAAATTTTTTTATTGAGTTGTCATTGAAGTGCATTATTGCAGTTTATTGTAGAATCTTGTTATTGTGTGGAGAAAAACAGTGGTCATAGCAAGGCACAATACATACAAGACTGGGATGTAGATTTCGCATTGCAACTGGATGAAGGTACTTGGCATTCATTATTTAGGCAGTGTGAAATGAAATGATATTTCTCAGAAGCTACAGACCCACACTTTGCACCCATTGTCAGATTCACTTTGACTCGAGACAAATTGCTGCATTTAAAGTTTCATTCGAATGGAATTCCAATAGCATGACTAGCATTTCATTTGATTCTTTCCGAAGCACCTGTTCACATGGAATAAGTTCTTTGGCAAACTGTAGTTACTCATTTAGGTTTTGTGGGGGGGTGAGTACGAGTCAACAGCGAAGCTTGTGATTGTGATAGCAAGGCACAGGAGGGGAAGTGGTGCCCCAATTGTGCCATGCTCTGCCAATCTGACCTGCGGCGTCAAGTCATGCCTAAAAAATTTGCACGTGCAATGCCAAATTTAGTCCACAGTTTTATCATCGACAGAGCAACAGTCGTGGGCTACTCACAGGACGCAGCTGCGTCCATATCTAACTACTGATTTTGGATCATGCATAAATCTTGTGCCATGTGAACACAATGCATTATTCTTGTCATGTTGGCATTTGTGTGCATACTTCATTATGCGACTCTATATATGTTTTAACAGCAAAACTGTTAGGCAAACTTTAAAGACGGAAGTGCTGTTGCAAAAAACTCACCGCACCATTGCTGAGCAACCGCCAAGCGCTTGCTGTGCTCAGAAACAGTGTGGCGAGCTTTTTGCCATTTAAACTGATAAAATTAATTTTAAAAAGTGTCACTGGCTTAGCGATAACTGTAATAGCAACTATTACTAATGTTGTAATGGTGTGTTACATTGCAGGTTCTTAGTTAATGGGTGTCCGAGCCGTCGCCCCAGACTCCCACGAAAAGACGAGGCCGTTTGTACGCCACACTTTATACACACAAAAAACGAACACACATAACATGGACAGGCTATTTAAAGAATCCTTCACTGTCTCTGTGAACTATCAAAGTCCTAAGCTAACCGTCCCTCCTTTTAGCATGGACACAAGACATGAGGTCGGTCTCACCGAGGTTCGTTGCTACGTCTTGAGCTGGCTCGCGTTGTCCGCACGGTCAACCAGGCGACTAGTTGATGGGTAGGCTCCGCCACCGCAGCCGCGTCGCGGCTGGACACATCCGCTGGAGCTCGTGCCCGTAGCCCGACAGCTCCGCGTTGCTCGCACGGTAGACGAGGTGGACCAGTTGGCACGGTAGACCAGGCACTACCACCGGCCGCGTCCCGGCCGGACACCTCTGCTGGAACTCGTGCCCGTAGCCCGACAGCTCCGCGTGTCCTCAAGCACAGGATGCTTTGAAGCCGCAGCACGTCAGCGACGCACGGCCGTGGCAGGTAGAACGTGGCAGGTAGGCCGGGCTCGACTGTTACTAGGCTCGGGTCCGGAACCCAACGGCCGAGTCGAGAGCCCCGTCTTCCTCGTTCCTTCTCGTACCTTCGCCGCCACGCTACTCAGCGCTCGTGCTACCTTCGTCGTTGTCTGCTTCAAGCGCGCACTTTGAATGGCGCGCACTTTGAAGCTTCGCGCACGACACATATCACAAAAGCCCCCCCTTAAATGAGTTTTTTTTTTTTTCTTTTTAAAAAAAAAAAACTGCTGACACGTGCGCGGTCTGTAAGCCCCTTCACTGTATATGTCCTCTGTATAGTTCACATGTCGAGGTCCAATATTTACTAAATACACAAGAACACCGTTAAATACACTGACATACTTCGAGTGTCCAACACCCAATATCACAGTGCATGAAGTCCGAACTCTTGGCTCACAATCTACTCATGAAGTCCGCACCGGTATTCTCCGACCCTTTTATATGCTGAATGCTAAATGAGTATTCTTGCAATGCCAGGCTCCACCTCAGGACCCTACTGTTCAAGTGTTTGGCTCGGGCTAAGTACTGTATCTTGGTATTTGGTCAGAATCCGATGGAGCTCAGCAGCTTCCTCTTCAGCCAGCCCTTCACCTATATTAATTGTCTCCACCCCAGTCCTTTGGTCAATGGTGTAAACTGGTATAGGTGAATCTGCCTCCTCTTCTTCCATCACTACGAATGACGCTGTTTGTGTAAACCTCTCCGGTTCGCGATCCTCGTAACGCTTTAACATGTTGATGTGGAACAACTTGGTGTCACGTCCCAAGTCCAACCAGTAGTCATGACTGCCCTTTTTCCCTGTGACCTTAAAAGGTCCTTTCCATTGCATGAGTAATTTATTTTCCGTAGTAGGGAGTAGAATAAGGGCCCGGTCGCCTACTTCAAGCTGACGTTTCGTGCTTCGCCGATCATAGTATTGCTTCTGTGATTTTCTTGCTCGTGTCAAGTTCTCATGAGCCAACTGCAGTGTTTTTTCAAGACGATCTCGCAGATCCAATACATATCCGTAAGTTGTCTTCGCCTCGTCGCCGATGTGTTCTCCAATCCATAATTCTTTTAACAAACTAAGTGGTCCTCTGACGTCACGCCCGTAAATAAGTTCGAAGGGAGAAAATCCCGTGCTGGTCTGAGGCACTTCACGATAGGCAAAAAGGAGTGGGGCAAGCAACCGATCCCAGGATTTTGGTTCCTCCTGGCAGAGCTTCCGCAACATCTGTTTTAACGTACCGTTAAATCGTTCCACCAACCCGTTACACATAGGATGATAAGGTGTAGAACTGAGGTGCTTAATGGCCAGTAACTCGTTGACTTCTTTCATCAGTTCGGAAGTAAAACAAGATGCTTGATCACATAGAATTTCACGCGGGAATCCTACGCGTGAGAACATCTCCACCAGGCCCTCTGTTACTGTCGCCGAATCGATTGCTGGCAGGGCCACCGCGTCCGGGTAGCGCGTGGCGAAGTCCACCATGGTCAATATGTAGCGGTTTCCGTTTCTCGACACAGGTTTTAAAGGACCGATAATATCGATTGCCACTCGCTCGAAAGGGGTGTCGATCAACGGCATTACGCCCAGAGGTGCCTTGCCTACTTTACCTTTTGGATATGCTCTTTGGCAAGTGTCACAGGATCGCACGTATCTCTTTACTTCTTCCTGAACTCCTGGCCAATAGAATGATCCTAGTACTCGGTCAATTGTCCTCTTGATGCCTTGATGGCCCGCCATCAGACTTTCATGAGCTAGCTGCAGTACTGGGCTCCGCAGTTTGCGAGGAACAACTACCTGCTGTACTATCTTGCCGGAGGATAACCGATAATGGCGATATAAAACTCCCTTTTGCATAACAAACGAATATTCTGTCGATCCTCTCCCAAAAAACACCTGCCCAACTTTGTTCCTACAGAGATCTAGGCTCTTGTCCTCCGCCTGCTCAATCTTGAGGATTCGTTGGTTGATATTCAAAGCGGTTGCTTTCACCGAATCCAACGAAGTACTTGAATTCTTGACTACGCTGATCATTGGTTTCTCGTAGCGATCTGCTTTCATCACCCCTAATCTCTCCTTGACGCCTTTAGACTTCGTCTTCCTTTCCGACAGTCCCTCGCTCCACCTGCTATCTGGATCATTGGGATCACGGGATCCTGGCACGTTTCCCACGATGACGTCATACAATGGGGAAGTCATGCATTTAACGATCACCGTGCCAGAAAAATAGGGCGAAAATATCTCCACTTTTGCTTCGGGAACTTTTATTCTGCTCCCATCGGCTAAAAATACTGTCGTCATAGCTCCTGTCAGCACTTCGTCGGGCACGAGGGAACGTCGCACAACCGTCGTGTTACTTCCTGTATCCCGAAGAACCGAGACAGGCTTACCAAATAGGAGACCCTGGAGAACTGGCATCTGATATTTCGTTGCCATTTGTCGCGTGTTTACTGCCCCCGACACATTATTCTCGGGCCCGCCGCCGGATGCGTTATCATTGTCTTTAGAGTTCTCTTCGGACAATATACATGAAGCCTTTTTATACGTGGCGGGTTTCTTGGTGCAAACTTGGGTATCGTGTCCTGCCCTACGACAATGCCCACAGTAAGGTTGCTTCGTCCGAGCGCGACAATCTGAGGCTTTATGGCCGATTTTGTTGCAAACAAAACATTGCACTGAAGTTTTTGAGGTCGTGCTCCCACTTTTCACAGCCATGCCGTTTTCAGCCTTTTCTCGGAAAACAAGCAGGTTAGACTGTCGCTGTGCCTCTAAAAACTGATCTGCCGCTTCAGCCATTTCTTCAAGTTTACGGCAATTCTTTTCACGCAAAAAGAGCGCCACTCGATCATGACACTTACTGATGAACTGTTCAGCTACAATCAGGTCACGAACTGACGCGTATTCTTGGTCTACTTTCGACATTTCCACCCATCGGTCGAAAAAACTCATTAATCGTGCAGCGTACTGCCGGCCGGTTTCTCCCTCTTGAGGCTTACTGTGCCGGAACTTCTCACGGTACCCTTCCGCTGTGAAGCGAAATCGCTGAAATAGAGCCAGTTTCACTTTCTCGTAATCAAGTGCATCTTCAGGGGATAGGCGACCAAACACTTTTAGCGCTTCTCCGCTTAGGCACAAACTCAGAGCCGTGGCCCACTTGTCTCTAGGCCACTCTTGCCCTGTCGCCACATTCTCAAACCTTTTTAAGTACGCATCTAGGTCATCCCGGTTTTCATCAAATCCTGGTATAAAATTATGAGGATTGACGTTGGAAGACACCCTTGATGATCGACCTATGTCTGCCCCGACAGGCTCTCTGGCGGTTTCAGTCTGAGTCAGTTGAAGGCGCAATTGGATCGTCCTTTGGGCCTGCTCCTCGACTTGTAATTGCAACTGCATTTGTTCCTTCTTCGCCTCTCTTTCTGCCGCCCTTTCCTCACGAGCTCGAGCTTCTCGCTCATCAATCCAAGTTTTCAATTCGGCACCTTCCAAACCCATGCGCATGGCCAACGCCATTAAATCTGTCGAGCTCATCTTTTCCTCACTAATCGTCAGCCTCACTCAAGCGATACAAATGGCCTCGTCCTGTCGCAGCGGACGCCAGTGTTACATTGCAGGTTCTTAGTTAATGGGTGTCCGAGCCGTCGCCCCAGACTCCCACGAAAAGACGAGGCCGTTTGTACGCCACACTTTATACACACAAAAAACGAACACACATAACATGGACAGGCTATTTAAAGAATCCTTCACTGTCTCTGTGAACTATCAAAGTCCTAAGCTAACCGTCCCTCCTTTTAGCATGGACACAAGACATGAGTTAGCCGTCCCTCCTTTTTGTACAAAGATGGTGATGCCGAATGCACTCCTTTCTTTTTATTTTTTGTTACCGTGCCATTACGTGTGTAATGCGGCCTTGCGCAAACCATGTCCAGATGACTGGAGATTATCTAGATAACCTTAAAACCTTTCAATGAGATTAGGTGCACAACGAATACATTACAGTTTGTTCTATAACTTACGCGGCCATCTTTGATGGCACATGTATCAATGCTGCCGCGCTTTGCTGCCTGGCAGATTATCGAAGGCCGACTCTCTATGTTTGCTGCTATCAGTCTATAGTATGTATCGCTTGTAGAGGGACGTTTCGTTTTCCGGGCACAGGTTAGCCCAAATAAAAAGTTCATTCATGAAAACAGCGGCTGCTGCCTTCATTGACTTCACGACACTGACAATTCGAAGGTTGACAGCTAGCTCTTTTGGATCTGAGGTCATGACACTCTCAACTACAAAGTGCTGGTGTGAGAGAATAAGTACGTTCGCTCCAGGGAGAAATGCTTTTACCGCACAATCTCTGCCCGTTGAGAGCGCACCACGTAGAACTGTTTACGAGCTGTGCGCTGATGCTTGCCGGTAAGTATTGCGCGTGCCATACCACGTAACACGGTTTATGAGCCGTGTGCTGATGCCTGCCGATATTGCGCGTGCCAGCTATCGCAACCACGCCGTTGATTAGAATCAAAATTCACGGCTGCTGCTCTAGTGACCTGCCCCCCCCATCCTTGTCCCCTGCGAATTTTCATGCTTATTTAAGGGGAACTCTGGTACATTTTTATTCATACTGAGATAATGCTGTTTTCCAATAGTATTGACAGTCCTGAGAAAGGTAGGGTAATTTATTTTGCCCAGTCATTCGTGAATAATTTTATTTAACTAAAGAACGACGAGTCACAACAGGAACCGAAACTGGGAGCGCCTCTGTCGTCCGTGGTGGGCATACGATGACGTCACAAGAATCTGCCGCTGATGGCGTCACGAGATTCGCTACACCCTGCCATGGCTGACCAGGGTGTAAGCATAGCTCACGTGCCTCGATCTTTTGATGTGCGAAAAACAAGTTGGTGATGTCATCCGACGCCGAATCAAGTTGTGTAGCTCATCTGGATTTACCCGTGACAAGTTCAGTAATGATTGCAGGTACTGAGTGCGGAAGCATAGATTTCGACCCTCCGGCACTGCATCCGTCTGCTGGGAAAGATGGGGTTTTTGAAAAAAGAGTAGGCCCTGACATGTACACAGGGTGGCCCGCGTTTACAAATGGGATTCCAGAATCGGCTACCAATTTTGAAATTTGTTTTCTAAAGAACTAAATGAATTGTGGTTGTATAATTTGGCACATATCACCATAGTACCAATGCGAGCACATGTTAAAAGTTTTATTGAAATCGGTGAATATCGAAAAAACGCCGGAGTTCTCCTTTAAGACGGGCACTTGTCCCCGCCGTGGTGGTCTACTGGCTAAAGTACTCAGCTGCAGACCTGCAGGTCGCGGGATCGAACCCCGGTTGTGGCAACTGCATTTTCGATGGAATAGAAAATGCCATAGGCCCATGTGCTCAGATTTGGGTGCATGTTAAAGAACCCCAGAATCACATGGTGGTTTTGGGGCGTTAAACCCCACATGTCAGATCATCAAAGCGAGACGGGCGTGTATCTTCTCTCTGCTTGAGCATTCGATGGCAGTTCTCACACGTGATGGGATGCTATTGCGTACGCCCTCTAAGTGAGGAAAATCAGCCATCTCGTTTAATCTTGGCTTCAGCAGCGCTCATCACCCCAGCTTGCGTAATTTTACACACGGGTCGAACGTACAATGCACGTGAAATGGTACCTATAGTAGTTTACACTGAACATGGCGACGGTGGCGAAAACTCGTTGTTTGCCATATAATTTCTATCGTAAAAAAAATTTTGCTTAATCGCTTAGCAGTGGCGCAGCGACAGCATCTAAATTTCCTCATGGTTCTCATGTTGGCTGTGGCAATTCAATTATGGGTACATACGTTTTTACATTGCTTTTTATAGAGCCCTATAGGTTTAGTATGAAGATAAATTTTTTTTACATAGTAGCTCATATCTAGCCTTGAGTTGCTGTTCATTTTGGATGGGGCATTTTAATCACATTTCTGAACATCACAACATTTTAACATCGATTTTTTTCGTTCGTTTGAGGTCTAGTAGCTGTCCGGAATGCCGCCTATGTTTTTTATTTGAGTTGCTGCACTTTCACTTTTGATGTTTTAAGGTTCAATATTGTTGGGAGGCAGTGGGTATGGCTCCGCCGTCGTAGATACATCAATGAAGAAGTGAATTCGGCGTGCGAGATCCTAGCAGCCCTGGGGTGTCACACCTACCTGTAAATATTGCAAATACACTCGTTTCTCTCTTCTGTGTATTTGTAATCCCCGTAACAATATACGTGAATTTAGGGTAAGCCTGGTCACTTGATCAGCATTGCATGCTTAGTAAAAACCACTGAAATGTTTTTTGTTTGTCAGAAAGCAAAAATTCTAATTAAGAATGATGTGTTGCCTGAAAAATCTGCTCCAAAATTGAATTTAGATGCTTCAAAAAACCCGTTTTGCTGCTCCAGAGTTGCTACAAAGCTCTCTTTTTACTGCTTTAAGGCTGCTCCAAAACTGCATTATTCCTGCTCCCAAAGCTGCTCCAAAATACTGAAGCCCACTTCCACCCATAGAGGCAGTAATATATAGCATAGTTTTCTGTTACAGGTTCAGTTCTTGCACTTTTGTTTTGTACTGATTGGAAAAAAATGACTAGTGGTTTGCTCAGTTACATTTAGGAAATAACCACATTGGTGTCTAGTGGGATGTTCCTGTGAACTCTTGATCTCGTAGTAGTGATGCTGGCAAAATAGAAAAACAGAGTGACAGGGCATAGGTTACTAGCCTACCAGTAACTTGGACAAATCAGCGACTACAAAATACTGAGAACTCTGAAGTGGCACGATGTAGATTGCTGCCTTCTATGACAATGTGTCAATAACCAATCAGTCTATAATATTGTACGTGACATTCATTTCTGTTCAGGTTATGTGACCACCACCTGTTTAAGTACACTTTCTCATTAAATTTCTATAGCACATATGTGTCTATGCATGTTCAGATGCATGTAAGTACATATTCTCACTAGTGGTGGTTCGAGCAGGTGCTGGCTGCTATTTATAATGCTTTGGTTCATAGCTTTTGAGAGATCTCAAGTGGTATGCTTCTAAGGAGTAAAATGTGCATGTCAAGGACCTTCATCCAGTCAGGAATCAAATTTTAACCTTGTATTTATGGAGTGTAACAGTCATGGACAATAGGATATACAAAAGAAGATGCAATTAGTGGGGGGTCTTTAACTGCAGCACTTATTTTTGTTTAGTTTTGACGGAGCGATAGATGCTGCTTTTTGTGCTCTATAATGAAGTAAGTGCCGCATGTTACATCCACATCCGTTAGTCCTAGTGTTTGAGCTAGCACGCCCACTGTAACGAGTGCAGAAGGTTATGTTAGGTAAGTGGTGTTTTTTCCAGGCCGGCAGGTCACATAATGAGTCGTCATAGCTCGACAGAGTGGGCATATTGATAGGCTGACAAGATATCATCAGCATGACAAGATGTGCACTTGTAATGCCATGTCCCAACTTCAGCCAATAATATCACCAAACGACCAAAATATACAGCTTGACATGTGCTTACACTCCCTTAATGTTTTTCCCTGCAATGAAAAGAACGGCATAAACCATTTTTTTTTTCATTTGCACCCATAGAGTAAGTGCCAGCACAAAATTTCTATACCTCAGTATTTAATTTTTAATTAGTAGCTACTGTCTCATTTGTCATAGCACTTTTGTCTGAGAACAAGATGAAAGTTAAATTATGTGCTCTTACGCTATGGTCGGAAGAATTTTTTGATTTCAAGCAGTATTTGAGGGCCCTGTGACATGCTTGGTCTGCTCAAGAACGAATACTATCAGGTGACCGCAAATACTGGTAATGTCACTTGCCGCCATCTGCCATGTCATCAATGCTGCTTTTTCTTCTGCTGTTGAGTGCTTCTAGTGTATGTTTTCTTGATCATCAGGCTAGAGGTCTTATCTAGTGTGGTGAATGGCCGTGGAGCTGGGAAGAGTGTAACACCAGTGTCACACGGTCACATTTGATCTCAGTTGGGCCTGATGTAGACCTCACTTCTTTATCATGATTGTCTTCTTTACACAAGCTGCATAAGAGAGCCAGTCACTGTTCAGCAGTTTGGTGAGGGTTGGGTTTAGTCATGACCAGCAGTGCACCATGTGACAGCATAATAAAAAAAAATGCAGTGAGAAAAGCACCATTCTCTTTTTGAATCTCGCCCTAGGCTGTCACTTTGATCTTATCCAACTGAGGTAGCTATTTAACTCAATTGGACAAGATCAGCAGGACGGTGACCAAGGAAGTCTGAATCCGCTAAGGAGTGTGTAACAACTCGCCTGCGAAATCAGCTAGCCCTGTAAATGGATGACCCTAGAGCGTTGGGTCTATCCCCTGCCGTCATTGGCCGAGAAGCATGAAATGAGGGTGTGCTAAGCCATGACGAGTAAGAGGGCTGAAGCGGTGTGCGTTGAAGGTGTCGGGCGTGACCCTGCCTGGAGCCATCGCTAGTGCAGATCTTGGTGGTAGTATTAAATACTCAAGTGAGAACCTTGAGGACTGAAGTGGAGAAGGGTTCCATGTGAACAACAGTTGAACATTGGTCAGTCGGTCCTTCTGTTTCAGCAGCCACGGTATTTGACATGCTGAAAACATTTTTGCTCCTGTCATTTATACAGTCGCATGTTCAGGAGTAATAAAGAAAGCAGTTAAATCAAAACATGGGTGTCGTATAACAGTGTGTGTGTTACATGTAAGTACCATAATTTATGCTTTACTGACTCACTGACATGGGGCAATGCTGCGTTGTAAATGTATGAAAATTCCATGTACATATGGCGGAGCTCAATACGGTTATCTGTCCACAATGTAGTAGAGAGCTGTAGTTTGTTTATAGATTTTTCTAACGTTCGCGGTACACCTTTACCAGTGCGGTTGATGGCAGCAGTGGAGCCAGTAGCGGCATCTTGTGGCATTTTGACCAACTACACTAATTTTTTTCTTTTCAGCCTCGTCCCTGTTTTTGTCGGAAAAAAAAAGTAATGAGAGTAGTGTTAGTTCATGATAGTCTCACCGTCAATGTTTTACAGAGGGGTAGTTAGCAGATAAGTCACTGCAATGTCAGGTTTGTGGGTCTCTAGATAGGCTTTGCCAAATCAGGTGTCACCACCAGTGTTGTCCATCTCGTATACATCTCTGGTGATCTGGCCAAAACTCGGGACATAAATTGCTTATGAGCGCAGTCCGCTTAATGAAGACGAAAAGTGGTCTCCGCTCAATGTCTGGTCTACTGGTCACGCCGCTGCTGCTGCTGGTTTGAAATATATTTCATCCACAGCCTCGTCGATACGGCGTCTCTATTCCGTAACATATTTGGTGGAGGTGGAACAGTCCCCATCCTCACCACGAAGCTTCGCAGTGACCGCACTGTCTAGCCTCCGGCCATGGCTTCTAATGACAACACCCTCTCACCGCCATCACCTGGAGCGCCAGCTACTACGTACCTTGCGATGTCCCACCCCTGTGATCCCGGTACATTCTCCGCCCAGCCTGGCCTTGACGTCGACTACTGGCTCCGCATGTACGAGCGCGTTAGCCTGTCTCACCGATGGGACCCAACCATGATGCTCGCCAACGTAAGCTTTTTTTGTAAGAGGTGTAGCTTCCAGGTACTTGGCTCTTGTTGAGGAAACCAACCTTAGCGTAGATACAATGAATGAGAATCTGACGAGTATCATTACGGAGTGTGCAATGGAAGTTGGAGGCAGGGTAGTTAGACAGGACACTGGCAAGTTTCCCAGGAAACGAAGAACCTCATTAAGAAGCGTCAAAGCATGAAAGTCTCAAGTACAACAGACAAGAAATAACTGTCAGAGCTTTCTAAGTTGATTAATAAGTGCAAGGTATCTGATGTAAGAAGGTATAACAGGGAGAGAATCGAACATGCTCTGAAAAACAAAGGAAGCGTCAAAGCTGTGAAGAGGAAACTTGGGATAGGGAAAAATCAGATGTTTGCACTAAGGGACAAAGAAGGCAAAATAACTACCAATATGGATAGGATAGGTAAAATAGCGGAGGGGTTCTACAGAGATATGTACAGTAGCCGGGACAACCACGACCTTAGTACTATAAGATCTAGCAGTAACCCAGATGACACCCCACCAGTAATTATAGAAGTCAGAAAAGCCTTGGAGAGCATGCCAAGAGGCAAAGCTGCTGGTGAGGATCAGGTAACATCAGGTCTGCTGAAAGATGGAGGACAGATTGTGTTGGAAAAATTAGCCACCCTGTTTACGAGGTGTCTCCTGACCGGAAGAGTACCAGAGTCTTAGAAGAATGCTAACATCATCTTAATGCATAAGAAAGGAGATGACAAGGACTTAAAGAATTACATGCCGATCAATTGCTCTCCGTAGTATACAAGCTATTTACAAAGGTAATTGCTAACAGAGTTAAGAAAACATTAGAATGCAATCAACCAAAGGAACAAGCAGGATTTCGAACAGGCTACTTAACAATCGACCACATTCATATTGTCAATCAGGTAATGGAGAAATGCTCAGAATATAACCAACCACTATACATAGCCTTCATAGATTACGAGAAGGTGTTTGATTCAGTAGAAATATCACCAGTCATGCAGACACTGCGGAATCAGGGCATCGATGAAGCATATATAAACATCCTGGAAGAAATCTACGGGGGATCAACTGCTACAATATTGCTTCATAAAGAAAGCAACAGAAAGCAACTCATGACTACGTAGTTAGACAAGGAGAGCAGAAAGGTTTCATAAAGAAAGCAACAGAAAGCAACTCATGACTACGTAGTTAGACAAGGAGAGCAGAAAGGTTGGTCTTAAAATTAATCTGCAGAAAACGAAAGTAATGTACAACAACCTCGGAAGAGAGCAGCGCTTTGAGATAGGTAATCGTTCACGTCAAGTTGTAAAAGATTATGTCTACTTAGGGCACGTAATAACTGCAGAGCCGAACCACGAGATAAAAGTAACTAGAAGAATAAAAATGGGGTGGAGCACATTTGGCAAGCACTCTCAAATTATGACAGGTAGATTGCCACTATCCCTCAAGAGGAAGGTATATAACAGCTGTATCTTGCCGGTACTTAGTTACTGAGCGGAAACCTGGAGACTTGCAACGAGGCTTCAGCTTAAATTGAGGACGACACAGCGAGCAATGGAATGAAAAATGGTAGGTGTAACCTTAACCCCCGAACGCAGAGATGTTACTTGGCTCGCGACTTCGACTTGACTTGAGCAAGTCGGCGTCAAGCAAGCAGCGGACTTCAAAACGCCCAAGTCAGCCTTTGCGTTTCATAGATGCTCAGGCTGTCTTGCTTGGTCAAGTCAAGAACGAGCTTCAAAGCAGAAACACGCTGCTAGCCAGCTAACGAGGGTAATAATAAAGTTGTTCGCGTAAGGCATGTGTTACAGCAAAAAAAGACCATACGTTTCAAAATAACTATAGAAACGAAGGGCCACAAGCTTTTTTTTGCCATTTTACGGCTAACGAGCGGCACGTGGTGCCTGCCGCCACAGCGATGCACAGTGTTGGTTTTGTAAAGTGTTCATTGCCCGCTGGTTTTAGTGGCCACCCGAATGCGGCGCGTTTCTCCACGGTTGCTTGTTTGGAGGCGAAACAAGCATCGCATTGGGTTCTTTTGTTGTTATTTTTTTTTTCAATCTAATGCCATGGCGTGTATTTGTGCTTACCTGGCTCATGAGGTAACGCGATTTTAACGGTATTTGCCTTTCTGTTCGCCTGTGGACATACTTGTAGTGGGCTAGGGCGCAGTTATATATGAAAAAAAAAAAAGTTCTGGGAACAAATGTGATTCGTATCCTTTTGTTGAGCATAGTAAACAAGAGAAAAAGTGGGGGTCAGGACATTGCCCTCACCAGAATTTCGTCTGGCGGGGTGCAGCAATGTCTCGCTGCATGATGGTGTAGGGGATCAAAAAACCCGTGATAGGGCACGTTTTTTTTGTGTGTGTGGAATTTCACGTAGCGTTGTGCTACAAAGGATGCCTTTCTGAGCGAGAAAGAGCGCCTTAGACGGGACAAAAGGATAGACGAGGCACACAGACACAGCGCCGAGTCAATTTTGTACCGAAAGAGATAAAAAATGTTTTAGAAAAAAAACAGAAATAGCCTTTGCGGTTACGAAACACTTCGGCGTCGTCACTACCAGGCTATTAATACGCACGTGTGTGTAGTCGCCACAACCTGTAATGCCAGGGAACTCAGCAACTTCATAAAACTCCCGCCTAACTACAGAAAATGCTGTTGGTTGCCGAAAGCGCACCAGCATCGCGTACAGGTGCTTTGCGACGAGTAGCGTAACTTTTTCTACTGCACAGGAAACTGTCGGCTACGGAATGGGGACGAGATTCCCGGTGACTGCTTGGAATGTGCCAGCGCCGTAAAACGTGAGAGCCATCAGTAGCTGTAACACTGGAGGCACAGGGTATCTTCTGTTTGGCAACATACCCAGCAGCTGCCGCACGGCGTTCTTCGTGAATCTGTATCGAGCGTGGAATTGTTCTTCGTCGTACTACTCCATCGGATTTGCTCGGTTACGTAAAGCGGGTCCAAGAATCTTTGGCAGGCAGTGCGCCTCAAAAAATGCTACGCTTATGGCGAGGTAAGCAAACTCAAAAGCGGCCACCCTCCGCGCTATGTCCATTCGACAGCTGGCCATGGTGGAATAACGCGTGAAGTCGCTTTCAAGCTAGCCCCGCGGCTGACTTGAAACTTGTCCTGACTTCGACCGAGCCAAGTCGCCTTCAAGTCGTCCACAAGTTCGAGAACGGTTTATGGTGACCGGCAAGACTGTCGTCAGACAAGAACGAGTCAAGTTTGAGTCAAGTAACATCTCTGCATTCGGGGGTAAGAGACAAGAAGAGAGCAGAGTGGATTAGGGAACAAACGGGGGTTAAGAAGAGGAAATGGACGTGGGCCGAGCATGTAGCACGTAGACAGGATAGCCATGGTCCTTAAGGGTAACTAACTGGATTCCCAGAGAAAGCAAGAGAGTTAGGGGGAGACAAAAGGTTAGGTGGGCAGATGAGATTAAGAAGTTTGCGGGTATAAAGTGGCAGCAGCAAGCACAGGACAGAGTTAACTGGCTGAACATGGGAGAGGGGATCAAAAAGGGAGAGGCCTTATGGGAGAGGCCTTTGTCCTGTAGTGGACGTAGTCAGGCTGATGATGATAATGATGATGATGATGTGGCTTCTCAATATAGCTCAGTATTACGTGTAACACCAACATAAAGCAAAAAAAATAGTATGGATTAATAAGGTGCTTGTTTATTTTTTCATTATTGTGGTTCAGTGAAAGCTCGTTTATCTGGACCTCGTTTCCTAGGAAGTTCGATTAACTTAGACTTGCGGTGCAGTCCCAGCGAAATTGTGTATATTTCACTGGGGTCAAATGTTCAATAACTGGGAGGGATTGAGCTGGGCATCGGTTATCTCACAGAACTCCGCACCATTCCGGATTCGCGCGACCTCGATGGCTTGGAGGCTCAAGCACTGCTTGCCGTAACCGACAGTGGAACCGGAGTTTTGGAGAAACTGAAACTGAACGAACTGCAGTAGAAAATGATCATGATGATAGTGAATAAAAAGGAAGTGCCTAGGTGGCACTAGTCAGCACCCGGCGAAAGCGCGTGGGCTACTGACACATCTAGTGTCTACTAACATCTGGTTGCTACGTCTGCTGGGGTACTTCGTGACTTGGTTCTTTGTGTTGTGACTTCGCATGTTGCGGCTGTGTGTGTGTGTGTTTGCATCGCTGTCGCATTTTATACTGATGGTGACCGTCACAGGAGTCAAGCGGCCACAGCAAATAGCAAATAATCTTGAAAAGACAGGTGATGATATTGAAAGACATGAACGCAGGTGTTTGTGGACGAGAGATAATGAAGAAGTAGGGTGTTAAGAGAAGCACCTTAAGGGACTATGTCAAGAACCATGTAAAAGTTTTTGAGGCTTTTGACAGCGGCAAATTCGCTGGTAAACGAAGACAACTAAGGACTGCAGCACACCCGAAGCTGGAAGACGCACTGATGCGGTGGATAACAGACATGCGGAACAGCAAGCTGAAAGGATCAGCCGTCAGCACCTGTAACTCTAACGCTGCGATGCGTGGCCTCTACTCGCTAGGACTGAGGTTAGCGCTAACAAGCGCTGAAAATGGTATGCTTGCTGCAGTTAATGATAGATGTAGCGCACGTCCGTTTCACTAGTAAATTTGCGTTTCGAGTCTGCCTGACTGGCAGGTCGAATGCACTCACTTCGCATCCCGTTTTTGCCATCTTTTGCTCATGGCTACGTTATGGCGTCCCCATGGCGATTGTTTTTGTGTACTTACCTAGACAATTAACCATTACGTGCAATAGCCAACTCACCTTACGAGTTTGAATTGCCAGCTGCTGCTCAAAAGGAATTGCATGCATAAAAAATGGAGCAAACAGACTTTCATGGAAAAAGCAGAGCAAACGCACGTTCATGGTGTTTGTAAAAGTTGCACAATAAGTAAATCTGATATGCAGTGGTATTGCTCATGTCCTGATTCATTGATATGTGGGGTTTAACCACCATATGATTATAAGAGACCCTGTAGTGGAGCCCCTCCGCGGTGGTCTAGTGGCTAAGAGACTTGGCTGCTAACCCGCAGGTCGCGGGATCGAATCTTGGCGGCATTTCCGATAGAGGCGGAAATGTAGGCCCGTGTGCTCAGATGTGGGTGCACGTTAAAGAACCCGAGGTGGTCGAAATTTCCAGAGCCCTTCACTACGGCGTCTCTCATAATCATATGGTGGTTTTGGGACGTTAAACCATACATATCATATCGACCCCGTTGTAAAGGGTAAAACAATTTCAACCACCTATGTGTTCTTTAACGTGCACTCAAATTTGAGCACATGGGCCTACAGCATTTTACCCTCCATCAAAAATGCAGCCGCCGCAGCCAGGATTCGATTCTGCGACCTGCGAGTCGGCAGCCAAGTACCTTAGCCATTTGACCAACGTGGTGGGGCATGTTCTGATTCATTAGTTCTCAGACAGCGTGAATGGAACTATTCTCGGAATTTAGAGTGTGCATTTCTGTTTGGTTCACGCTGTACGGAACATTTCGTCTTGGAGCGAAATGTTTGTGCATGTTCTCAACAAGAGAGACGCATAGATGCAAGGCAAGCAAAGCAGTTTTAATGGGTAGTTATCGTATAAAAGCTTAAATTGCCATCTTATCTTATAAAAAAATCGTGCTTCTGGGACATTGAACCCCAGATATTATTACCCGCACAATTATTGCAGTCCAAGACTACATCTTTCGTGCAGCGCAAAACGAGCAGGAAGGCACACTCTAAATTGCGAGTGCAGTTCAATTCACGCTGCCTGTAAATATTTGAATCAGAACATGATCTACGCCACTGCATTTCAGATTTATTGTGCCACTTTTACAAACGCCATGATCGTTCATTTGCTCTGCTTTTGATACACGTGATTCCTTTTGAGCAGCAGCAGCGAATTCAAACTTGAAAGGTGCATAAGCTGGCGCACACAATTGTTCATTGTCAAGATAAGTTTACGATAACGAACGCCATGGTTGCTCGTGATAAAGTAGCCACGAGGGAAACGTGTAGAAAATGGGATGCGAAGTGAGTGCATTCGACCTGTTGGTCAGGCAGACTGCAAACAGAAATTTACTAGTAAAACCGACGCGTGCTACATCTATCCTTAACTGCAGCAAGCATATCATTTTCGACGCTTGGTGGCGTTGACCTCATTCCAAGCGAGCCGAAGTCAAGCGTCAGAGCGTTCGAGTTAAAGGTACTGCTGGCTGTGTGCACTGAGAATGAACATCGAATCTTTCAGTGCATCTGAAGGCTGGTTTGCCCGCTATAGAGAAATGCACGGGTTGATATTTCAAAACATTTGCTGGGAAAAAGCAGCAGGGAATAAACAAGCAGGGGGAAGACAATTGAGCTTCCCCATTACCTGGTTCGTTATCAACCTGCCAACATTTTTAATGCAACGATCACGTTCAAGAGTGACCCATGCATTGGAGGGATGAAGAGCAAAGAAAGGGTCACTGTGCTTCACGCTTCAAATATGTTGGGCACTGAGCGCCTGCCACTGCTAGTGATCGGGAAGGTGCATAACCCAAGGTGTTTTAAGAGCATTCACCACTTTCCTGTGCAATATCATGGCAATAAAAAGGTCTGGATGGCTTCGGATATTTTCCTAGCTTGCCTGCGCCAGCTGGACCACCGCTTCTCTGCTAACAAGCGCAAGATCTAACTTCTAGTTCACAACTGCAGCGCTCATACCAGAGTGACAGGATTGGAGCGCATCGAACTTGTATTTTTAGCTGCAAACACGATGACTGCTCTGCAACCGCTGGATCAATGGATAATTCAGTACGTAAAAAGCAGGTACAGAAAGCATGTGCTGGAACGGATCCTGCTGTGCAAGGAAGCAGGGCGAGAATATGACCGGAGTCTCCTGACTGCAATTCACATTTTAGCGCATGTCTGGAGCAACACGCTGCCCGCGGTCATTGCAAATTCTTTCCGGCACAGCCGCTTTGTCTGCCCTGACGACGGATATTCCTCCAGAGGCCACTCCAGAGGACACCCGCAAGCCCACTGGAAATATGGACGACGTGGTGAATGACACGCGTTTTGACTCTCTCCTTCCTAGTGGCATCCAGATTTTAGACTACCTTGCTATAGACTATCATGTTGCCGTGTCTGGTTCGCTGACTGACGATGATATATTATCGGAAGTGCTTGAGGAGAACCAAAATCACTGTTTCGTTGATGACGGCCAGGATGAGCCGACGCGACGTCGCCGCACCGTGCAGGAGGCCGCTGAAGCCCTCGCTGTCTTTGAGGAGTTCTGCGTTTGTTCTCGCGACAGTGAACGTACGCACCACCACCTGATTGGATTAAATGAGATTGTTTTGTCAGAAATTCTGATGGTGAAGCAGATGAAAATAACGGACTTTTTCAGGAAATAAAGGTTTGTCTGTGCCGTGTGTGTTTTCTTTTTGTTTTCATGGTCCATTCGATAATTCGGAATTCGGTCAACTGAGATATTTTCTCCTGTCCCGCGAGATCTGAGTTAACGAGCTTTTACTCTAAAGATCCCTCTTTGTATCTTTGTGTTTGCTTTACAGCACCTTTTTTGTTAATTCGCTGATGCATTTCAGTCAATGTTCAGCAGTTTTCCAATTAACCTAATGTGTAAGTCTAATAGAGATGGGACTAGAGAGACATATTGGGGATTTAGAAAGAGGGTGACACTGTATCTTAGACACTAGTCAAACGAAAAATCAACAAAAGACTTGATAAGGAAACTCTTTCTGCACTGCAGCATTGTTTTCACTAGGGCACAGTTTAGAATGGCCCCAGGGTTGGGCTTGCACCAAACACTCGCAAGTCAACATACACTAAACGATAGTGTCTGCATGTAGGGGGGTGGGGTGAACCTGCTGCGAAAACAGTTTGAAAGTTTTGTGCTATCTCTGGTTGAAAAACTTACGTACGTGTCGACTCTTTTTTGTCACACCACGAGTCTGAATCTTGAGGCGATTCCTGATGGCCAGCATTTTGGCGAATTCGATTTCGAGAGAGTCCAGTTGAGGAAAATCTTGATGGAGCTAAGCCCAAGTGAACCCCAATCGCAAATTATATTTGAGTGAGCCTGAGTGGGCTTCACCTTTAGTGTTCACTTATGGACCTATCTAGTCATCCTCAGCATTGCGATCTGCCTTAAACGGGCTTATTTTTATTCTCAAGTCTATTCACGCATATCTCAATGCATCAGTGTTCATGCACCACCGTAATATTTATTGAGCAGAGACATGAGTTAGGGGGATCGGATGCCAGGACCTCCCCCTGCATATTCTTTCGTTGGAAATTCTTGATAAAAGTATCTTGTGTGAGGCACGTATTTGGGAAAAATGTCCTCCTGGATTGAAACCACTGATATAATTTGTGTATGAAGGTGCACGATGAAAAGGCGTATTATAGAGCATTGATTATGTGAGATATTGGCGCTAAAGAGCATTGACACCAGGATCCAAAAGACTAGTTTTGTGTTGATGGACTCTTGAGTTGGCAGTTACAGGCCCCGCTGAAACTGCGAGTCTGAGTCTTAGTCCGACTAAATGATATGCTGCTAAGCTCAAGTCAGAATGAGTCTTATTTAGAAAAGCTTAGCGAGTCTGAGTGAGTGTGATTGAGGAAAATTTTACTCTGAAGAGTGGGTCCTCAGGGCAAAATATGTTTCTTGAAATGTAGCGAGCTCGAATTTTTTTGTTGATCCATGTCTGCTACAGGTGAAATAAAGATACTGCGGTGCTGTAAAAAATGAAACATAAAAAAGCTAACATCCTGTGCTCTACTTGGCTAGTCGACATGGTTTTGTAGAAAAGACTGTTGTGTGCATGGTTCTGTAGAAAAGATTGTTGGGCTCATGTACAAAAACAGTTTTATACAGGGACCTTTTACTGTTGTTCGTGTTAAAAAGATGTAAAATGTCAACTGCTGATAGTCAGGCACGCGAGACCAAATCTAAGTATTGAATTGTTTAACTATATTGTTGTTCATGTAGGTAGAGGAGCCCTCGAGAGAAGAGCTTGCAAAGCAAGTGCAGCGGCAACTGACATTGCTCAAGAAAGTCAAGGACAAATGCGACGGTAAGTGCTGAGCGAAATAACTTTTTTGAAGTACATTTGCCAGCTGTGACTGTTCTGAGGTAGGGTTTTTGATTCATTGAGTGGAGTTGCCCCGCCGTGGTGGTCTAGTGGCTAAGGTACTCGGCTGCTGACCCCGCAGGTCGCGGGATCGAATGCATTTCCGATGAAGGCGGAAATGTTGTAGGCCTGTGTGCTCAGATTTGGGTGCACGTTAAAGAACCCCAAGTGGTCGAAATTTCCGGAGCCCTCCACTACGGCGTCTCTCATAATCATATGGTGGTTTTGGGATGTTAAACCCCACAAATCAATCAATCAATTATTGAGTGGAGTTCAAGTGTTGTATATGGAGGTCACGGGGCCGAGGGGGGGGGGGGGGGATTGAATGATACTATATACTAGTGCTATGATCATTTATGGGAAGGCTGCTATGCACTTTTGTGACATCTTGCGTTGCAGCAATATATTTATTCATGCTTTCAATCACAGTAGAATCTCAATGATACAAATTCGAAGGGAGCACGCAAAATATTTGAATCATATGAATACGCATGATCCAACAACAAGTTAAAGCTGATAATCAAGATGAACAAGAACTTTATTAAGGCCCAGTATTTCTAGCTGAAAAAAAGTCTATGATGTTGTTTTGAACTTTCCTGCTTTCACCACCGCTCAATAAAGTGCCGCGATTTTTTTTACTCATACTGATGGCTTGGCGTGTTTGCACTTGGCATCAATGTGAGCGAAATGGCCAAACTAATTGAAAATTCACTCGCTTTGTCGCTTAAGCGGCCGGAAAACCACGCAGCCAAGCCGACACACAAAAAAATGTTTCAGAGAATTCACACTCAATACTTCAAGCGAAAATGCCAGATGAACCGCAAAATCACGTCCGCACCCGTCCAAATTGTTTACATTCGTTTCGCCCCTCGTATACATACCATAGCCACCATCTTAGCTGCTTGTAAATTTATTCTTGAGCATTAAAATCTCTATCGAATTCTAGTTATGCATGGAAAGTATTGAAAAGAAACAGTTTATATCTTTATAAACATTGTCTCGGGAGATATGTCAAAAGAATTGACATGAGCAGATGCACTGGCAGCGGTAGGTACGGATTCATTTGGCAGTGCAAAAGTGAGAGACGTTAGGGCATACTAACTCGCTGCTGCTGCACCTTCTTCTCCTACCGGTATTCGCGGTGATCGTAATCTAAACTAGGCTCTCAATGAATGCATATTTTTCAAAGCCGTGAACTTTGTCAAGCTGCGTGGGGTAGTTCGAGATTGCTCTGACGCGAGCCACAGCACCCGCCGACGCCTTGGCTGTCATTTTGAATGTATGGCTGGTTGTTTACATCACATGGTTAGAAAGCTAGTGCAGCCAGTGTAGCCAAAGCCGCAGCACAAAGGTCATCTGCTATCCCGTGGTGGCACGATTGGTCTCGAACTGTTTTTTTCGCGTTGGCCTCCCGGCGTCGTTGTCCGGCAGCGAAGTGAGGGAAATTTCTGTGAGTATTGCCGCATTCGCTCCCTTCCAGGCCAACTGTGAACGGGTCTTCCTTTCACAGACTTGCTGCATTGTGCTGCTCGCGTGCAGCGGTCAATCACGCTTTTGTATTCTCCGTGTTTGCTGGGGAAACTGTTCGTTTAACACTAAATCACAGTGTCATCATCATCATCATCAGCCTGACTTCCTTTCACAGACTTGCTGCATTGTGCTGCTCGCGTGCAGCGGTCAATCACGCTTTTGTATCCTCCGTGTTTGCTGGGGAAACTGTTCGTTTAACACTAAATCACAGTGTCATCATCATCATCATCAGCCTGACTGAGTCCACTACAGGACAAAGGCCTCTCCCATGTTCCGCCAGTTAACCCGGTCCTGTGCTTGCTGCTGCCAATTTATACCTGCAAACATATTAATCTCATATTCTCACCTAACCTTCTGTCTCTCCCTAACCCGCTTGCCTTCTCTGGGAATCCAGTTAGTTACCCTTAATGACCAGTGGTTATCCTGTCTACGTGCTGCATGCCCGGCCCATGTCCATTTCCTCTTCTTGATTTCAACTATGATATCCTTAACCCTCGTTTGTTCCCTAATCCACTCTGCTCTCTTCTTGTCTCTTAAAGTTACACCTACCATTTTTCTTTACATTGCTCGCTGCTTTGTCCTCAATTTAAGCTGAACCCTCTTTGTAAGTCTTCAGGTGTCTGCTCCGTAGCTAAGTACTGGCATGGTCCCTCAATACTTTTTACTGGTCATGAAACTCCCGCGAAAGTTTCATACAGGGACAAAAGTGGCCACCAGAGGCGCCACCATATACAGGAGGGCATTGATCTGCCGCGCTTGGAAGGGCAGGTGTGCGTTCGCAGAAGCGTTTGCCATCAAATACACTTCTTCAGATATTTTCCTTCTCCGTGTTATCACTAACAAATCATAGCAGTGATTAGTATTGTCAATATTGTACATGATGCACATTGTCAAATTGCCCAAGTCATTTATTGCTGGCAATGTTTTGACTGAGAGTATCTGTCAAGTGACGGATGTGTTCGTGACATTTCTTACATTTCTCGATTTCTGTATAGTCGCTTTCGGGCTTAAACCGTACACTTTCTTTTCTTTGTCCACTTAGATATCTCTTTCAATTTTTCCAGCTCTTTATGTGCGAAATATTTCTGCCTAACGGAGATAAATTTGTGTGCCACTTACCTAGCAGTGGGTAGCATTTCGAACTTTGCAACAACGCTGTGCCTTGCAAGGAAATGTGGGCAAAATTCTCGGCATATTTTTTTTGCTGCAATTACTGGCAATCGTCAAGAATTCCAAACTGCCATGAGCACAGGTACATAGAGTTTATTTAAATCTGCGTGGATGAAACTATGGATGAAAAGTTGGGAGATAGAATGAATGACACAAAAAAGATAATAATAAAAAAAAATTCATGCCCCTGGTTTTTTCCCTCCTCTGGCCTGACAGGATGGGCGACTACCAGCACGAAACAGTTTGTTTTGTTCGCGCATAAAAAAGTGCAGACGGCACTTAATAAAAAAGTGCACAACTTCTGCCGTGGTGCTCACAAAATGTGTTCCACAGCCAACACTGGCCGAGGAAGTGCGGTCGTTCAGCATGATGTTTTCAACAATGTTCATGTAGACATTGGCACAGGCTATATTGTCTATAGTGCGCATTTCAACATGTTCCTCCACAATTTGCAAGAGGCGCAATAGTTGCGCCGATGGCACTTGCAAAAATCCTCTCGTCTTAATTGCAGTCAATGCAGTTGGCTCTCGGGAGTTGCTTCTAAGTGTTTGGAGGCAGTCCTTGCAGCTTATTGTAGCAAACTTCTTTGCAACATAGCTGCCAAGGTAATCCAAAATGCAGTCCTTCGTTGACTCCGGATGAATCATATCTTACATGCATTCAGCAGGCTCCAGCAGTATATCATCAAAAAGAACCACCAAGGTATCAATCTTAAACGTAAATATTTTTTCATACCACTATCGTAAGAGTGAGAAATTTGAAAAGTGAAAAAGCAGAATAGAACCTCGTTGTATATCATACGACCAGACGTGCATGTCATTAGCATCAAAGGGCTAGATAACATTCAGCACATTTTCATACGATAGAGAGACACCCTACGAGCAGCGTTGGTGTGCTATTAAAATGTTTACCTGATTAACAGTAGGTTCTTCATTTTGAAAGAGATCCTGCATTTTCAAAAGGAGACGTGGACCATCCCCTTCAACTGAGGCTCGCTGTGGCGGACGGATCAAGTTGTTCACCGAGAGCAACCGGTAAATGAACAAAAATTGCTGAACCGTTGGCTGTCCCCCTGCTCCAGCAACATGCCTTGCTATGCCAAAAAACCTCTGAAAGAGAGAAAAGTGCAAAGAAAATGTCAACTAGCGAAAACGTTTATATTTACCTCGAGATGGTCTTGTCCAAAGTTTCCAACTAAAACATAGCGAAAGCCACATTTCAGCAGCTTTTCGACAAGCGTCACTGTGCTGTGCAAAGTCATTCTCAGAGCATTGCATGTTGGCTTGCTCAGAAAGAAGAGTTGCTTTTGCTTTGGTAAATTCTGGTTGTAAGTGTGCCACCTGTCAAGACACTCGATGTTCTCCTTCAGTGTCTGAAAAACAATCTGATTTAATTGGAACTTCAAAGGAAGCGACCATAGCTTTG
The DNA here is from genome assembly GCA_013436015.1 of Rhipicephalus annulatus. Lineage (NCBI taxonomy): Eukaryota > Metazoa > Arthropoda > Arachnida > Ixodida > Ixodidae > Rhipicephalus > Rhipicephalus annulatus. The sequence continues at coordinate 86,609 of WOVY01004038.1, forward strand.
AAATATTAGGGCTTACAGCAATGTGTTCTGCTTCATTATACTGCACATCTTGTGGCCTCTTGGAATTTGAGCAGTCGAATAGAATATTCGTTCTTCTCGCAAAATCCGAGGTTGCTTTGGAGCCACGAAGTTTCACACATTCTTCTCTACTGCGATAGAAGTCCATTGCTGAAGCGGTGCTTTCACTGAAGAGGTGAAAGATTATAGAGAAGTTATATGGCAGAGTGCTGTATTTTCATGAAGGAACAGCACTTTTCGATACATACTAATAATTAGTGACACATGCTAGAGCAGACTTGCCTGGACAGCAAGTTTCACACTCAGTTTTTGGAAAGCGTTGGGCCTGATGTGTGCTTTCGTAAGCTTTGGCACATCCCAAGGTCCAGCTTGCTGCTCCTCGTAGTCTAGCAGAGCTTCAAAGTGGAAATGCTGTACTTCTTTGTCACCAGACAACTGTTACATTAAGAAAAAGCCTGTGAGACAAAACAGCCAGAGCACTGTGATGACTTATCTTAAACTGTGTTTTACCCACCACGAATTTTCCAGTCTTCAGAAGGTTATTCCTGATGCACTTGAAGATGTGAGGTGGGTCAATTATGAACTGATTGACTTCGGAGGAGTGACATGGATGCTCAAATGACGTTGACACTCTGGCGATATCGCCGCTGACACCTAAAAGGAAGACATTTCTATATTTAAGATCACGTACTAGATACCATGAGGATAAATAATGTCTATGAATATTTACTCGAAGAGTTCAATGCTGATCGGTTCGAAATAGAGTTATCGCAAGTGACTGCATCCACAACGACATTGGCATTCGACAGGAGTCCAATGCAATGCAGGAGCAGTTTAGCAATAGCGGAGCCTGGTGCAGCCCCTGACGTGCAAAACGCTCCAACAGTCTGCGACCAGCCACCGAAGAATGGTCGGAAAAGGAACACTATCACATGGTCACCATCGTTCACTTGGTCAGTAGGCTTCGTGTGCTCTGCTAAGTCGACCTTTCCAAGCAGTGTCATATCCGATTCCCTTACATGAAGGCTCCTTCTCACGCTCATCTCATCAAACATCAGGACCCCTAAAGAAAAAAAATATTATTTCAGCTGTTTACCTAAAGTCCCGAAAAATCAATTGGAAAAAAAATAAAAATTGATACCTCGGCGTTCTCTCTCTGGAATATTTCCCACTTTGTCTTTGAGGATGGCAAATAAATTTTCATCAAATCCAAAGCCGGCCTTCAGATTTTTTAGGTAGGAGTAGAGTGTGCGAGGGTGTGGTAGAGGCAGAAAATTATTCTCGTGAAGAAATGTATGAACTGCTGTCGATTTGATTTTCAGCAGTAAACAGTCGTAAAGCCATTCTTTTTTATACCTGCAATAAATAAAATGCAGATTTTTGTGTTCACGATTCAGCGACAGCACCAGCAAACAGCACTATCAAAGTAAAACAAAATATTGCATTTGGTTCACGGCATCACTTTTCAGTTTCTATCATGATCCAGAAAGAAAACGCGCACACTCCGAAAACCGCACTTCACATAAAACTCCAAACACACTTCACAAACGGGATCTTACCGTGCTGCTTTCGTAGACTTCATATTTGCCTTCATGATGCGCTGGTCTATAATGAGCTTCTCGCGGTCTGACAGCTTGTGAATATCTCCGTACATTCCACCTTTTTTATTCGCGTGCGCCTCCGCTTTTGCGAGTTTCCGCTGGCATGATTGAAGCTGTTGCTTCACGCTGCGAAGTTGCGCCTTCACTCTCTGCAGCTCCGATGCTGAACAAACTGGAACCTCTGTTTGACACTCTGCATCAGCGAAGCCTGGGCGATTCTCAGTTCTTACAACATCTCCAAAGACTGACAAAGAGCAAATTTCATAAGGGAAGGAGCCAATTTTGTTAGCGTATAGTGAGCGAAATTTGTTAGCGTAGTGAGGGGTTAGGATACTTGCAAGCTTTGTGCCAGACTTACCGTCGATTTCTTCGTTGGCTGCAGTGGAGACGTTCGCATTCGCAACTGTCGCATCACAGTCTGGAGAAAGCTCTCGTGGCCTTTTTACAGGTGGGCGCTTTGTTAGTCCACGCGGACGCTGTTTTGGTTTGGAGAGGTAAGCAGGCAAACCTTCGGAAATTCTTGGCGCGGCTCCTTCCACCAGTCTTGGCCGATCTCGAGGCAGTGAAACGATGTTTCCATTCACTGTACATTTGTTCGCATGTACGATGTCGCTTTCATCGAAATGTTTTTCGCACACGCGAACATACTTAGAGTCGAACAAAAATCCGACAGTCTCCTGTCGCGGGATTGCACGTTTCCACCTGTCGCGTTGTTCTGAGTCGGCTGGTAAACAGAACAGGGAGACTTTTTCGACGTTGCCCTTGCATCCAGAGCGACAGCCCGGCACACAGCAGGTGTTGGGCATTGCGGTCACGACGCGGTGACCGCGAAAAGAGAAAAAAAAGGTGCAAGCAGTACAAACAACACCACTTCGCGCTCACACTCGGCTAATGGCGGCCAGGAGCAGGCGGCTTCCTCGTCCCCCTTGTAGCTACGCCAGCGCCGCGGCGCGGAAAGTGCGGGCGGTATATGAAGCTCTCCCATTAAGTTACGCTGGAGTTTCATGACCAGTAAAAGTATTGAGGGACCTTGGTACCGGCAAGATACAGCTGCTATATACCTTCCTCTTAAGGGATAGTGGCAATCTACTCGTCATAATTTGAGAGTGCTTGCCAAATGTGCTCCACCCCATTCTTATTCTTCTAGTTACTTCAATCTCGTAATTCGGCCCCGTGGTTATTACCTGCCCCAAGTAGACATAGTCTTTTACAGCTTGAAGCGCACTATTACCTATCACGAAGCACTGCTTTCTTCCGGGGTTGTTGTACATTACATTCGTTTTCTGCAGATTAATTTTAAGACCCATCTTTCTGCTCTCCTTGTCTAACTCCGTAATCATGAGTTGCAACTCGGCCCCTGAGTTACTCAGCAATGCAATGTCATCGGCGAAGCGCATGTTAATAAGGTACTTTCCATTAACTCTAATCCCTATGTGTTCCCATTCTAGGCTTCTGAAAACCTCCTGTAAGCACACGGTAAACAGCATTGGGGAGATTGTGTCCCCCTGCCTTACACCCTTCTTGATTGGTATTTTGTTGCTTTTTTATGAAGCACTATGATAGCAGTTGATCCCCTGTAGATTCCTTCCAGGATGTTTATATATACTTCATTGATGCCCTGATTCCGCAGTGTCTGCATGACGGCTGATATTTCTACTGAATCAAATGCCTTCTCATAATCTATGAAGGCTATGTATAGTGGTTGGTTATGTTCTGAGCATTTCTCTTTTACCTGATTGATCGTATGAATGTGGTCGATTGTTGAGTAGCCTGTTCGAAATCCTGCTTGTTCCTTTGGTTGGTTGAATTCTTATGTTTTCTTTACTCTGATAGCAGTTATCTTTGTAAATAACTTGTATACTACAGAGAGCAAGCTGATAGGCCTGTAATTCTTCAAGTCCTTGTCATCTCCTTTCTTATGTATTAAGATGATGGTAGCATTCTTCCAAGACTCTGGTACTCTTCCCGTCAGGAGACACCTCGTAAACAGGGTGGTTAGTTTTTCTAACACAATCTGTCCTCCATCTTTCAGCAGATCTGATGTTACCTGATCCTCACCAGCAGCTTTGCCTCTTTGCATGCTCTCCAAAGCTTTTCTGACTTAGTCTATCATTACTGGTGGGGTGTCATCTGGGTTACTGCTGCTTCTTATAGTATTAAGGTCGTGGTTGTCTCGGCTACTGTACACATCTCTGTACAACTCCTTCTCTATTTTAACTATCCTGTTCATATTGGTAGTTATTTTGCCTTCTTTGTTCCTTAGTGCATACATCTGATTTTCGCCTATCCCAAGTTTCTTCTTCACTGCTTTGACGCTTCCTCCGATTTTCAGAGTGTGTTCAATTCTCTCCATGTTATACATTTTTACATCGCATACCTTACACCTTTTAATCAGCTTTTAAAGCTCTTCTAGTTCTATTTTGTCTGTTGTACTTGAGACTTTCATCATTTGATGCTTCTTAATGAGATTGTTCGTTTCCTGAGAAAGCTTGCAAATGTCCTGTCTAGCTACCCTGGCTCCAACTTCCACTACACACTCCGTAATGATACTCGTCAGATTATCATTCATTGTATCTTCGCTAAGGTTGGTTTCCTCACTAAGAGCCAAGTAGCTGTTCTGAAGCGAGACTCTGAATTCCTGTACTTTCCTTCTCAGTGCTAGCTCATTGATTGGCTTCTTCTGTATCAGTTTCTTTCGTTCCTTCATCAAATCTAGGGGAATTCAAGACCGTACCAATCTATGGTCACTGCATCGTACTTTGCCAACCACTTCCACATCCTGCACGATGTCTGGGTGTGCACCCATTATAAAGTCTATTTTGTTCTTATTTTCTCCATTAGGGCTCCTCCATGTCCACTTGCGTTTTTCTCGTTTTCGGTAGAAGGCATTCAAAATCCATAAATTGTTGCGTTCTGCGAATTCTACTAGTAGCTCTCCTCTGGCGTGTCTAGTACCGATGCCATAATCTCCTACTGCCTGGTCTCCAGCCTGTTTCTTCCCTATCTTTGCATTGAAGTCTCCCATCAGTATAATATAGTGTGTTTTTACCTTGCTCATTGCCGATTCCACATCCTCATGGAAGCTTTCAACTGAAGCGTCATCAGGGCTGGATGTAGGCGCGTAATCCTACATCCAGCCTTGATTAACATGTACATCCAGCCAGATTGACATGTACCACCTTCATCTTGTATCTCTTATTCAGTTTAATTACGATACCTACCACCCTTTCATTAATGCTATTGTGTTCTTCTATGTTGCCAGCTATGTTTCTGTGAATCAGGAACCCCACTCCCAGTTCTCTTCAGTCAGCCAAGCCACGATAGCAAAGGACGTGCCCATTCTTTAGCACAGTATAGGCCTCATCTGTCCTCCTAACCTCACTGAGCCCTATTATATCCCATATAACACACTCTAGCTCCTCGAATAGTACAGCTAGACTTCGCTCACTAGATAAGGTTCTAGCGTTAAACGTTGCCAAGTTCAGGTTCCAATGGCGGCCTGTCCGGATCCAGAGATTCTTAGCACCCTCTGCTACGTTGCAGATCTGACTGTCGCCGTGGTCAGTTGCTTCGCAGCTGCTGGGGACTGAGGGCCGTGAGTTAAGTGACGTATGCATGTGGGAGGTAGTGGCCAGATACTGCACCAGGGTGGCCAATTCTTCTCTGGGAAGGGAGTGCGTTACCGGTGGTGGTTGCCGGTGAGGCCGCACCCCATGCCTCTTAATGCAGTTCCGCCACCACGCGGACTTTTTTGTTTTTTGTTTTCATCCGGTTGGGAACTGCGTGGCACCGGGATTTGAACCACGGATCTTTTGCATGCGAGGCGGATGCTCTAACCACAACGCCATCGCCGCAATCACAATGTATGTCACCGTATATGCTCGAATCTAAGCTGTTTTTTTTTTGAAAAATTGAAGTGAAAAAGTGGGGAGGTTGGCTTAAATTCGAATATCATGATTTGGCCGCTGCTGCCACCTGCCTGAGGGCCCGGCCGTGCTAGCAGCATTACGGCCCTCGACGCGCCGATCTCGGGGTACTGGTTTTGCATGCTGGAGGCTCATCTTCACGACATTCTATGATAGCTGCACGGTGACGAGGCCGCTCAGGCCTGTTCAGAGGGAGAATAGTGGTCCCTGTCGCTTTCGTACGGTCCGTTGTCCCGAAATCGCTCAGTCCCAGGTTCAAGCAGCGAGGGTCGTCGAGCTGGCAAGAGTTCACGTTTTCTGGAAAAGCCATGTAACAATAAAAAGACGTGGATCGTGTCACGTGATTACGGTCGATGGATGAATGGATTGACATGGCTGTACCCTTTGGATCGGGCGACGGCTAACGCCACCTAGCTGTAATACTTAGTCAACAAAAACTGAACTTTTTTTTTTCTGTGGTGCTCAGAACGCCTGTGATGTGTTGAAATAGAACAGAAATACCTAATTTGCTTACTGGAGTCTAAAATCAAATGAATTCGCAGACACGCCCGGTTACCAAAAAAGAAAAAGAAGTAAAACTCAACCCGGCTATGGCCACCTTGGCCACCTATCGGCTATCGCATGGGGGACGGCGCAAAGAGACGCGGAGTTGGTCAATGGTCATTCTTCTGAGAGCAATTGTGCAGTGTAGTTGTGCCTCTTGCTCGCGGAACGCCTGTGTCAATTGTGCTTCAGATTCCATGGCACGAACCAAGTCGTGCCACTACAGCGCGGCCTTTAAGCGGAAGGTCGTGCTACTTGCGGAGAAGACATTTAACCTACGAGTGCAGCAAGAGTTCGGCGTGCACGAAAAGAATGTGCGTAGATGATGAAAACAACGTGTTGAACTCTTCGGTTGTGCAGCAACCCGATTGGCGTTCACTTGACCAAAAACAGGTTGACACCATGCTTTGGAAGAAGTTGTCGCAAATTTTGTTCGAGAACAGAGGGAAGCTGGTATGCCCGTTACGACTGAAACTATTCATGCAAAGGCAACAGAAGTCGTTATTGCGAAGGGTTTTTCACGAGCCTGTTTTAAAGCCAGCAGAAGCTGGACAACTAGCTTCATAAAACAATTTGGATTTAGCCTGCGACAACGGACTTCCATGTGTGAAAAGCTTCCAAATGACCCCGAGGAGAAGCTCGGGAAGTTTCAGCGGTACGTAATCGACAAAATGCGGGAAAATGGCTACCAACTGGGACAAATTGCGAATGCCTACCAAACCTCGGTGTTCTTTGAAATCACGATGACGTACACCGTGAACAAGAAGGGTGCGAAGAAAATGAAGCTCAAGACTGTGGGTTACGAGAAAGAGCGAATAACGATTATGTTGTGCTACACCGCCTATGGACGGAAACTTTCTCTGTTCATAATTTGCAAACGCAAGACCGTACCAGCGGGAGAAAAGTTCCCTAGGAATGTTGTTGTGCGTGTTCATGAGAAAGGATGGATGTCCAGCGGTTTAATGAAGGACTGGGTGAGAAAGATTTGTGAACGCCGCGATAGGCCGCATTGTTCAAGCACTCATTTCTAGTCCTTGACTTCTATTGCGGCCATCTGACTGACGATGTCAAGATTTTGCTTTCTCGTGCTGGTACGAACATCGCCATAATTCCTGGTGGGATGACCAGTGAACTCTAGCCGCTTGACATCACAATTAATAAACCCTTTAAGGACAGACTTCGTAAGCACTACATTGACTGGCTTACGTCAAAGGACACCAGTTCACCCCAACTGGACGCATCAAGCATGCTTTGCTCGGCCAGCTGGTAAACTGGATCGCCATGTATGGAATGAAATCCCAAATGAAATGATAATAAGAGCTTTAAAAAAGTGCTGTTTCTGCAATGTAATGGACGGTGAGGATGATGCTCTCTGGGACGATCGCAGTAACAAAGAAGACAGCGATGTTGTGGACGATGACGACGAAGATGAATAAACTTAAGTACTACATGCTTTAGGGGTGTGCGCTTGAGTAAGAATAAAGGCCATGTTTTCTACCAGTAAAATGGTGTTCTCTTTTTTTTCTATTAAGCCTACATTCAAGGAAAAATTTTTTTTCCCTGGTTTTGCCAATTTTGGGGGTCGTCCTGGATTCGTGAGCGGCCTAGATTCGAGTATATACAGTATATAGTGTTGTCTATCCGAAGAAACTTTAATGTTCACATCATCGCAAAACTCGCATCAATCCTAATCATATGAGCAAGATTGTATTGTAAAGGTTGTTTAAGCCATCATTTCCGGAATCAAGTTTCGCAGCTCCTGGGCGCGACGGCCGGTCGCAAGAACTCGAGGTTCTGCAGCGCCATTTTGCATCACGCCTCGCAAATTGTCTGCTAGAGCGCCACTGCGCCGTATTGTTGTTGCAGCTTTCGCAGGCTGTAACAGCCATGATGCGCCATTTAAACATTTTCATTAAGATCAGCGGCTTCAAAAAGCAAAAATTTCACAAGTGTTGCTCTACTAACAATAAAATGATGTATATATAAAATCAAATTTTACCTGCAGTAATGGTAAATATCTTGCACATTTGATGATTGATTGATATGTGGGGTTTAACGTCCCAAAACCACCATATGATTATGAAAGACGCCGTAGTGAAGGGCTCCGGAAATTTTGACCTCCTGGGGTTCTTTAACGTGCAGCCAAATCTGAGCACACGGGCCTACAACATTTCTGCCTTCATCGGAAATGCAGCCGCCGTAGCTAGGATTCGATCTTGCGACCTGCGGGTCAGCAGCCGAGTACCTTAGCCACTAGACCACTGCGGCGGGGCAATATCTTGGACATTTGGCTGTCCGCTAGCAAGAATATTCAGATGCTGTCAACATGTGTTTAGCCACCGTGGTGGTACAGTGGTTATGGTGCTTGGCTGCTTACTGAAATGTCCTGCGTTGCATTGTGACCCCAGCGGTTGCGTTTTCATTGGACGTGGAATTGCATGATTCGCCCAAAAGTCGCCAAACTAGGAACAGCTGTCAATCTCTGGCAAATTATGCTTTCTGCTTTCTTGAGAAAGGTATACAATCCTAACGATGGCTTATGAAGGTAGCTAGGCTTGAATTTTTTAAGCTTGGTTAGATGACTTGTAGTGTAATCGGTTCACATCTTCTCGAGTGTAGCAGGGTAAGTTTTCAGAATCTCAACATTGTCTCGTGGTTTCGTGCTCTGATTTCTAGAAGTGATGACTAGTGTTCTTTTGTAGCCCTGCATGCAATTTGGTGCAGAAAGATTCCATTCTTTCAACTGTGTCCATGTCACACACGCAGAATTAAAAGAACTGCTTGGTTAGGGATCACCAATCATAAACAGTTGCGCAAAGAAGCAAGTGAGCACAGAGAAACGCAGTATGCATCGTGAGTGGCTACTCCTTGAGCTCATGGAAGCAGGTGCGGGGCCTTTGCGAATTGCTCTAGCAACCACTGTTGAGAGCACCTATGTGTTGCTGGACGCAGGTCGCGGGATCAAATCCCGGCTGTGGCGGCTGCATTTCCGATGGAGGCTGAAATGTAGGCCCGTGTGCTCAGATTTGGGTGCACGTTAAAGAACCCCAGGTGGTCGAAATTTCCGGAGCCCTCCACTACGGCGTCTCTCATAATCAAATAGTGGTTTTGGGACGTTAAACCCCACAAATCAATCAATCAATCAATCAAATCAATATGTATTGCTGGAGGTCATTATAGCAGCCATGGCAGCTGATGCAAAACAGAACAGCATCTCCAAAAGTTCACGCGTCAGCGACGTGTGCCAACTCATGAGTGCAGCTACAAAATGAATCAATTTAAGAAATGTTGGTTTAAACTGCCAGTTTAAAGCTCTCGGTTGTTGTTGCAGGTTGAAACACCGTGCAGATGAGTCGCACTGTAAGCCCTTTAACTCTTTTTATTGGGCTTTCTGGCCTGAAAGGTACATAAGTCCTGATTTTTTTCGTTTACTTAATTGAAACTACGTATGTTCTAACCATGAAAAAAAAAACGTTTTATTTGTAAGATATAGAAAAAATGTTTTTTTTTTTAAATATGCTAATGATTGCCTTCCCGGCACTGTACCACTAAGTGTGTCGGAGGCAAGTGAATCTTGAAAAATAAATAAAGACATAAGTAAACAGCACAAGCAAGGCTGTGAAAAAAAAAAAAAAAAACTTGGGCACTCCTGCTGTTTGTCTGCTTCTATCAGTATCTACTGACACGGCGTATCTACTGCTGACACGGCAGGACACAGTCATCATCCGGATCTGATGGTTCAGGAGAGAGAGACTCTTTCTTAAGAAAAACATATTTTTGCTGGCGTCTAAATGTCGCTGACATGCTGCTATGTATAGAGATAGGGAAAGGGACAGAAAGATTTCAGCAGACAGAAAAGAAAGATATGAAGAAAAAAAAGTTTTGACCTAGTGAACCTGATAAAGCTATTTACATTGTGGTATTAGGTAAATGAAGGCTTTTTTATCTGAGATGCTTTTGTAAAAATCTTCTGAAATGGTTTAGGGAAAATAGACTGCTCTGTGTCATCGCGGCCTCACTTAGAGGAGAACAGAAACTATTCATCACTCTTGAAAATTACACCTAACAAGCATGTTGTTTTTTTTTCTAAGTTCAACTGCCAATGGTACAAGCGTGCACGCAGACTGAGGAGGATGACATTTTTTTCTTCTGGTTGCCAGAATTGACTTTTTTCTCTTCTGAAATTCATGCTTTGAGCCACTTTTCAAGTTTTATAGAACCATCTGTCATAGCCAAAGAAAATCAGCCAAAATGAGTCAGGGTAGCTTGCAGCACCGCAGAACACTTGTTTCAGCATGGACTAGCCTACCTCATCTCTGATGGGAACAGTGGAAAGCATGTGAGTGAGCTCAGCCCGTCCTAGGGAAAGTAACAAGTTCTGTGGTGGAGCTATTGCACGAATGAGCATAAATGAGCATAGTCATTGTTGAAAATGAAAATAAGGGTGTCAAATAAAAAAATTCTGTTGAAGATAAACCTGAACTCAACCTAAAATAAAAAAAATATTTATTACTAGCTCAGTGCAAAATTGTCCATAATTGGGCGAAAATGAAAACCGAACAGATGAGTAATTTTTTGTCAGTGAGTCCCACTAGCAGATCACGATGGCTTGTGAGTAAGTATACTGTTCGGGAATGGTGATAGGTGCCATTTGTGTGCTCAAAGTTTTACAAATATCTGTGCTTGGACTCTTGTATTTCTCAACTCGACCATTCTGGTTTGTGTTCTGAAGTTGAAACATTGTTTCCAAGCACTGTTGAAAATGTATGTTTTAGTTTTGTCATCAGGTCTCACTGCTATTATGCTAGCAAAGTCGTAAAATGGTAATGTCAGTATGCACGAATAGGAAAAAAGGCTTGTGTTCAAAATGCAAAAAAAAAAAAAACACCAACAAGTTTACTTTCATTGCTTCTTGCAATAGTAAAATTACAGCCACCTTCTTAATGCACATTTACAATGGTAAGTAGAGACACGAGAAACGGGCTGATGTTACATACCATAACTAAATGCGCATTTGTCGCATGTATCTAAGTAAGAATAAAGTGTTTGTGTACTAACACAAATAACTCCGAGCTGCTTTGTGTATGGTATATCACATTTTTTGTCAGGGCGCAGCTAGCACAAAAGCAAGATTCTTCTCCGCGTGCAATTCTTTCAGAAATATGGTTGTGATGTTTAGCATAATGCATCATTTATTGTTGAAAAGTAATAGCAAGCTGATCTATGCAAGATTTTTTTAAAAAGAAAAACAGTGAAATCTCACTTAATTATCTTTTGCTCTACACGCTTTAATTGAAAATGTAAAGAACCCCAGGTGGTCTAAATTTCTGGAGCCCTCCACTACGGCGTCTCGCATAATCATATGGCAGTTTTGGGACGTTAAACCCCACATATCAAACTTATAATTGATGTAACTAGATGTAAAGTCGTCTTTTGCCCTACTAAGTCTGATGTGCTCTTGTTCGCTTACTGTTATCTGGGTAGTAAATACTTCTAGCAGAAAAAAAAAGATAGATTGCAGCTGCATCATGCCAATTGAACGGTCTCTGCTAATGTGAAAATGGTATGAAAGCTGAACTTTCCAAATACAAATACATTCTCCCCAATTGCACCTTGAATAATTACATCGACATTTTATCATGTGGGCACAGTTCACAAATCACACACTTCACGGAAGATAAAATACTCAAATTGCTGTGGTACGTATCCGATATGTCTTTTAAATTAAAAAAAAAAACATTTAGGTTACCAGGGTGATGGTGTTTTCACGAAGAGTTGAAGCAGTGTGCATCGGGCCATTAGTGAGTGTAGTAGTACAAACAAGTGGTCCATCGTGGAACAATTCACAGCCCCTGTTTCTGCTGTGAACATCACAGCATCTCTGCTGTTGTGTTTTGGAGGTTGGCTGATGCATTAGAGCCAGACACCAGAGATGTGACCGCACTTGTTAGCGTGACAAAACCTAGTAGACGCCCGTCCCATTCCCCGACGCGGGCGGCGCCACCAGACAGATGACAACACAGGTGGCACTACAACACCTCCTTTCTTCAATAACTTGTTTAACCTTACAAGTTCAGACGAGCGGGGGGCACTACACGGCAGCCAGTATACGCGTTTTCACAACACCATCATTACGAGAATCACTGTTGACCTCGTTTGCAGTGTCCGGCATGTCCGCCGTCGAATTTGTTAAGAAAGCATTCTTCTTTGCACCTGTAGGAGTTGCAGAATCTGTCGGGCTCTGTTGTGAGAACCCGGACAGTTGTCGCCAGTCATGCTGCAGGACTGCACATTGGTCCGTCTCAGCGATGTAACTGCGGGGGTCGTTGGGCCTCGCTTAATTCAGTAGCTTGAACTCCGTCAGGTCGAACTCAAACTCGCTCTCCTGTCTCTAATAAAGGCAGCGGCCTAGCCCGAAGATGCTGATTAAAGTGTCAATCGCGTTTCATCTTGTAGGATGCATCATTAGCAGGCCAAGACAGTTGCAGCAGCTTTTTCATCTTCGGTACCCGAGTCCCGAGTTGTCTTCCCATTAGGAGCTGAGCAGGGCTGAAGCTATTCACGCCCGGTGTATCTCTGCAGCTGAGTAAGGCTAGACGTGGGTCGCCTGATTTGTCAAAAAGTTCGTTGACTGTGCGAACCATCCGTTCAGCCTCTCCGTTGGATTGACGAAAATAGGGGCTGCTGGTACGAGGGTGAAACCATAGGAATCGGCAAACTTCTTGGGAGCTCATAAGAGGAATACGGTGGCCCATAATTGGATTTCACAACTTCTGGGATACCATGTTGAGCAAATATGCTCTTGTGTCCCTCGACGACTGCAGAAGCTGTAGACGATCGAAGGGTAATAGCTTCAGGGAAGCGGGAGCAATAATCCACGACAAGCAGAAACGTTTGTCTTTTACTGTGGATGAGATCCATACCCAAAATTTTCCATGGGTGACGGTAATGCTGTGAAAATGAGTGGATCCACTGGATTTATCAGAGTGTGTGCACGCTGCTCAAATTGAACTACCATGGGCTCAATGTCTTTGGTAATCCCTGGCCACCTCACCAAAACTCTGATTTTTTCTTTGCACCGATTTACGCCTTGATGACCGTCCTGCAGCCAATTCAGGACTTTTGTTCTCGCAAGTAGGAACCAGGATGCAGGGACTTTTGAGCAGAATACCGTCACAGACTTCGATCTCGTTAGCCACCGCGCTATACTTTTGTCAAATGTAGGGGCAGCTTCTTCTTTTGAGGCCAATCGTGTCGGGTCAGATTGATAAGAGATGTGCACTCGCCATTAGTCCTTTGTGCTCTCTAGATATCATCAGGATTTAATGGCGAAGATGAGGATGCATTGTTAAAAGCTTCTGTTGCAAACAATTCCACCATGTTGAGGGAAGAATAAACCTTTGGTTATATCCTCGGGAGAGCATCGGCTGTTGCCAGTAGATTTCCGGTACATGCTGCATGGTGAACTGGTAGTGCATCAGCTTGAGGTGCAGGTTTCGGGCGCGAGGGGCAAGCATATCCACTTCCATTTTGCTGAACAGGGTGACTAATGGTTGATGATCTGTTTCCATAGTAAGGTGAATTCTACGTACGAACTCACCGAACCTGCGGATTGCCCATATAGCCACCAGTGCTTCCTTCTCAGTCTGACTGTACCTCTGTTTCGTGGCCGTCATGTATGGAGAAGCAAATACCACTGGACAATGTTCTCCAGATGGTTGCATTTGTAGTAAAGCTGCTCCTAGTCCAAAAGAACTGGCAACTGCTGAAATCGGGGTGGCATAGGACGGGTGATGTTAAGCCATGCATCTATCTGACACTAGCAGTTGTTTGATCTTGCTGAAGGCCGACTCTTGTGCGTGGTGCCATGCCCACACTGTTTTCTTGCTCAGAAAAACACGCGGGGGTGTTGTAATCTCAGAGATGTTAGAAAGGAACCTAGCAAGGTGGTTCACCATTTTGAGAAGTTGGCGAAGTTTGGCGGTGTTTTTGGGTGCTTCAAGAGTCTTGATAGCATCAATTTTGTCTGCATAGGGCCTGATGTCATTGGCTGATGAGACGACAACACCTAGGAAAGGCACTCTGGACACATCAAAGTGGCAATTTTCACTGTTTAGATTGATTCAGGCTTTAGAGAGATGCAAGAGGACTTGCTCTAGCGGGTGTCGTGTTTTTTCTTGTCGCGATCTGTCATATTTGCGGTACCTTCTTGACCCTCGAAGATTCTTGCCATCTGTTTTTCAAAATATTCCGGGGCCGATGTGATACCAAACGGCAGGCGACAAAAACAATATCGACCAAAAGGCGTTACGAAAGTTTTCAACTTTTTGGACTCTGGAGCAAGCTTGACCTGGTGAAAGCCGGCTGTGGCATCGAGATTAGAAAAAACTTTTGCGTCTCCTATCGAACCAAGAACTTGCTCAACGGTTGGCAATATGTGACGTTCTCGAAGCACTACCTCATTCAGACGAGTCAGGTCAATGCAAAATTGGTAACCACCTGAAGCTTTTGGAACTACTCCAAATCCCGCTCACGAAGCTGTTGGTTTATCTATCCCACATCTGACACGATGTTGTGTTTTGAGGTTGGCCAAGACGCTAGATGCATTAGAGCCACACACAAAAGATGCCACTGCACTTGTCAGTGTGATAAAACCAATTCCTTTATTAAGAGATGCCCGTCCCAGTCCCTCACGCGGGCGGCGCCACCCGACAGCTGACAATAACACATGTGGCGCCACAACGTCTGCTACAGGGTATCTTCAAGGCTATTCTGCCAGTATACCACATAGGCTGGAAGAACTCTGTAATGGTGAATGAGCGTAGATCAGACAGTTGTAGTGCTTCCTGCGTTATTTTTTCTATATTTTCATGTAACTTTTATTTCTAAGGAAGTTACTAAGGAGTTAACTTTTATTTCTAAGGAAATGTCATGCGGTTTCGCTGACTTCAAGTTTGGCTTTTAATAAAACAAATACTTCAGTCATCGTTTTAGGCACGCACACACTTTTTTGTTGTTGTCATAAGCGGCGGCAGACACGGTGGTCACGTTTTTTCCGTCGTTTGCAGGCGGGCATGCAGGCAAGCGAATGTACCGTCGGCAGCACCACCAGGTGCCTATTTGGATGCGTGAGAAAAAAAAAAAGTAAAAATTGGTCTCTAGCACAACCTAAAACTGTCTCAAGTGTATAAAATACAATTAAAACTCAAACGTGTTTGTGTTTGAGCAAAATAAGTCTGCCTGCGAAGATTTCTTGTCCTACCAATAGATTGTCAAGATTGACCACATTCGCTGTTGGGTGACGCTAGTGGTCAATGTTTATCGACTATCGACAATAAGTTGAAAGTATAATACTTTTTTTTCTAGCACGTAAGCATGATTGTTGCCGCTGATGTGTTGAACGATCTTTTCATTTGTGCCACAATCAGAAAAAATTTTTCTGAGCAGTAGACATTTCCTTTAAAGGGAGGGACACTAAGGGACATTAAGTGAAAGAATAATCTTTTGTGCTTTACGAAATGACAAATTCACACTGCCTAAAACGTAACAATTACCACAAAAAGATGCTTTGTCAGTAAAAAAAACGCACAAAAGAAAATGTGGGTGGCGACACTACCTCGAAATTCACGCACTCAATGCTGTGACTTTGCAGATTTTGATGGCGTGTACTAGGTCATCTGTAGTTACTAATTGGTTAAATTGAAGTACATGATACTGCAAGAGGGCATAGACATAGAAAACCAAGTTTCAGAAAATTTCGCTGAGCTAATGTTGCCAAATTATGAAAAAAGGTATCGTTTGAAGTTTGTTATGTCATGAATGGAGATTTCGGCACGAAGTTTGAAATGAAATTTTGTCCTTGATTTCTTCTCTAATAATGAGCATATGATAGTGAAAAAAATGATGTTGGTGTTCTCAAAGCAATCTTATTAGTCTAAGTTTATTCATTGTGTCACCTGAAGAAAGTTCCTGCACAACTAGTAATAAAATAAGCAGAGGTCTCATCAAAGTATCTTTCCGGTCTTTCTCAGATCTGAACCAGAAGTGTGAGGCGAAGGATGCAACAATTGAGGACCTCTGTGCCCAACGGCGCAGATGGCAAGTGGATCACACCGAACTTCAGGAGCTTCGCAAAGCGTATGAGTCTCTCCAAGAAGTTCAAGAAAGAAAGTGCAAGTCGTTCGAGGTTTGCAGTGCTTCTTATTGGTTTCTTGCTGTTACATTCTAAATGGCAATATGACATTTTTACTGTGGCAATTTATATGAACGCTCAAAGTGCACTTTTGCTATCGCTGTCATGGTCATTGATATGAATTGGTAACATCTTTGTACGTGGTATGGTTTATAAATGAGGGTGAAAGCTTGTGAAGGCTGCGGACAGGTGCTGCTCAAGCAGAGATAATACATGCTGACTGACTCCATCAGTTAAGGAGCACTGAGGGGTGCTGGTGGGAGAGGCTGTCTCAGTTGTGGCAGCAATTGTGGCCTTGGCAAAAGAGTTTGTGGGCAGGCATGGTAATTCGATAGAAATCATTAGATGTGTCGTACTCTTGTGCCTGATATGCTCTCGATTAGGTAACTATTTACCTCAGTTGGACAAGATTAGTAGGACAGTGGCCATGGAAGTCTGAATCCGCCAAGTAGTGTGTGACAACTCACCTGCCAAAGGAACTAGCCCCGAAAATAAGTGGCGCTTTAGCGTCGTGCCTATACCCAGCCGTCGTTGGCTGAGAAGTACGAAATGGGGGTGGGGGTGGGGGGGTGCAAAGCTGTGATGACCAGGAGGGCCGCAGCGGTGTGCGTTGAAGGTGTGGCGCGTGAGTCCGCCTGGAGCTGCCGCTGGTGGAGATGGTGGTGGTAGTATAAAATACCGTATTCACTTGCGTAATGAACCCACAAGCATAATTAACCCCACCTCCCATTTTTGTTTTTGAAAAAAGAAGAAAAAATTTTTTATGTATCTATTCATATTATTGTGGGTTGTAAGCCAGTGCTGTTGATGATTGAAAGAACGGTGAATCAAGCCATTAGATCCCAAAACAACAACACATAAAGTCAAAGCATAGTTTCACAACCATGCTAAACATTTGCGGGTAGTGCGAGCGTGGACAGTGTCAATGAAAATTTAAAAGTCTCGCCTTTTTCAGCAGAGTGCCATCTGTCGAATGCAGGAGAAACCTGTTTGCTTATAGCCCCAGGCAAGCACAGCGGCACTAAAACAACGAAAAAACAAAGCTCCTGGCCTTTGGGATGGTGGGCGCACGGCGTAGAAACTGTTAACATCTTCGGCTAAGGTGCACTGGCACTGTGACGCGTAAGGGCAGTGTTAACATCAAACACCGCTCATGTTTCATCCCCTTTTACGGGCCAGACGAACATGTGAACC
>WOVY01004039.1:0-20000 GCA_013436015.1 Rhipicephalus annulatus
TTTAAAAATGAGACCCATGTCTCGAAGCGAATCAATAACTGAACCAATGTTACACTCTGCTAAATATAACAGCATTTTTGGGACATACACCATATTAACTTTGAAGGTCTCGATATTACAATCGAAATTTCGCAGTACCCTTTAATAAGAAAAAGCGCCATGCTCACTTGGGATAATGGACTACTCAAAATAACAGACAGCTGCTGATGAGGATCGTTAATTACCTGTAGCGTAACCCTGTAGTTAAAAACTACATACCGAACAGCGCCGTCATTTTCCCTCGTACGAACCTCTTTTCGCTCATGGCACCCCAAGCTTAATTGTGTAGCCACTCATGTTAGCGACCATTTCAATGAGCGAACTTAGCTTACTTAGCTATTTCTCTTGTTGCTTTCGTTCCACCAGTGGAGACAAAAGGGTGTTCGGTCCATTAAGCACTTCGTCCCCAAGTTGCGCCCGATGGGCTTCGTGCTAGAGACGTACGCGCGCCCGCAAGTTCTCGTCGCCGTGGGAACCGGAGTGCGGCTCCCACGAGCGTCGAGCGCGCGGGACCGACGATAAATCATTGCGTCTTTGACATCCACTTCATTTGTCAGAGCCGCTGTCTCTCATATCGCAATAGAAAACCCGGTCATTTCAAATTCAGGCGACGCATCATCATTCGTTCTCACCTCTGGTCAGGCGTATTTTCGCCTCCGCGAGCCCAGTAGAGAGAAATTTATTTGCGTCTTTCGGCGCGGGGATTTAGGAGAGAAAATAAAAGGTTGGCACAGTTTGCGAGTCTTTGTGGCAAAGGCGAAAAAAAAAGAATTGGGTTTTTGGTCCTGGCTTGAGAAGATTTTTTTTTTTTGAAAGGCAAATAAACGGCTAGTGGAACGAAATGCGGACCCGAAATGGCAATATATTTCTGTTTAGAATTTCTACAAGGCACAAGTGCAAAAATTTCTAGCTGTAAAACAGAAAGGTGGGTCAGTCGGTATTGAACCATGTTATAACTTTTTAGCACGCACAAAAAAAAACAGACTAGAAAGAGACAGACGGCATTCGCAGACAGCTAGAACTGTCCGCAAATGCGAAGCGCGGGGCCTAAAACGGGACGAAAGCACGTTCGTGAAATAGCTGAATCGCAATACAGCTGATTGTAATGCACTGCGGTGACGCGTAGTGCATGAATTAAGAACACTGGCTCATAATACAATAAATTTTTGTTTTGGGAAGACATATAAAAATCATGACACAACAAAACGCGGGCAGGTGGGCATGCGAGGTTCATTTAAAAGGACAACATGGAATTCCGCCTTCATAAGAAACATAAAAAGATAGAAACACGAAGCCACTATAACAAACCAATTTTAGCACGGTGAGAGGAATAAACTGAAAATCACTGCCTCCTGGTAGACATAAGTCTTACTACAGCTTTGCGAGCCTCGTAAGCTAAAGAAGAAAAAAAATGTTTACCTAAGTGAATGCAAATTCTAGTTTTTTGTCTCAAAAAGAATGTGTAGTTATTGACGGTAAAAGACTTACTTGCCTTCCCATAATGTGTTAGAGTACTAGTAAGTGGTACACCAGTCACAGTTGCCTTCAGTTCAAATGTCTAAGTCTGATTTATATCATTATCGTTGCGTTCAAACATCGCGAGGTGACTTCTCTTTCATCTAGGAATGGGATAGTACCCGCAAGAATTGCTTACAGTCATAGCTCGCTAGATCTCTACTCCGACAAAATTAAACGTTGTAATCAGCGGCTGGACTTCAAACACATTATTTGGGCTTGGCCTGACCTTGTAAAGGAGCCAGAAAAAAGTATTTCAATGCACAGCAGTGGGAGACCGCGCTGCTTAGCTCAAACCTGCAGGACCAGCTACAAGTGATCAGGCAAGCCGAAGATGCCACTAGGGCCCCAGGACTCTTAGCTGCCGTCTAGGCGAGATGATATAATTTCTCTGAAACTTGCTGTTTCGAATAAAGTTGTTTTTTCTCTCTTTCTCTAACAAGCTTTTCATTTCTGCCCTTTACATTAGCACACTGACATCTAGAGCTTACTTAAGTGACCCCAAATCGTATCCAGGCGCAAGCAGTTCTTTTCACCAGGTCAAAAAAAAAGTTCCCACTCTAATGTATTTCCTATTCTACAGGATAGGCAACGCTTAGACCTATATATTGAAATGTAGCTCTCTCAACACAAGACTCGTTGACAATGCCCCGCACAAATTTTAGAGTCTCAAAGTTGTAAGTGACGTAAGACATGGCAGACATGGGTCATAACGGAACAACAAAAACACTGAGCAAGACAGTAGACACGTATTACAAAATCTTTACAACAAACACGTGGACATAAAATTAAGAATTTTTGACACATTCGGTCTTTTTTTTTCACTTGGCTGGGACGTTTTTCTTGACGTGGATTGTGTTATTAGATACACCGGCACCACACTCATACCCGCGCACTCCTTTGCTTTCGACATTTCTGTCTAACTCCTTCCCATTCATAGAAAGTAAGTGTCGAGCAACGATCGCAGCAGCCCGTCGGACCACGCACTCACACACTGCCAGCTCAGCGCTCGCAAAAAGGCCGCTTCCTTTCACTGGAGGAGCCCGTGGGACCGCCTAATCACCACGGGTGAGTCCCCAGTCGCCTAGCCTGATTGCGGCACGGCTACTGTATTCAACGAATCCCTCAATCGAAGTGATCCTCTGCGGAACAGGGTCGGCTAACTGGCAGATCCGCCCTGTCAGCGGTGGACGACGACTCTTAGGGTCCCTGGGCTGTGCAGAAGGGACGAAAAGAAACCGTCTCGTCGCCTTTTCAATCTACGCACCACTACTGCGGGAATGGGGCAACGGAGCACACTTCTTTATTATGTCTTTCGACCATTCATTCGTCTTTGTATCATCTTTCGTTTTTTTTTCTTTCATCTTCCGCCCATCCACCTTAGTCCAGCCAGCTCACACGTTTTGCACTCCCATGAGACGCAGAGAGGAACCACTTCTCGCCTCCACGCACGAAGAAGAGGGACGATCTTTTGTGATGGCATCTGCCCATAGACACTCTCATGCAGGAGGAAAGCCTGCAACGGAAAAATGCAAAACTGCACCAAAAGAAACGCGGACACCGCGCAACTGGCACGAGCAGAAGAGCTTCTCGGATCTGGTGGCCCAGCGCTACTGCGCTCCTATTGATAATTGGGCAGATCGGCGCACGGGTCCACAATCAACGCATTCTGTTCTTGTCCCCGCGGCATACGCGCGCCCATACCGAAGCGTTTGCTGTCCGTTCTATGGACTGCGCGGCACGTGTGGGCGGATGAAACCTAGCAAGTGTCTTATGGACAGACGCGCGGTGCCAGTCTCTCTTCCTCCGGAGCGGATCAATAGAACGAGCTCCCTGCATGCCTCTCCGATGCCCCAATCATTTGCCACTAAGCTTCGGAGTATTCGGGATTTGCTTCTTTGTGCACGTTCTTGGAAATTGAGTGTGCGTCTAAGTGCGCACGCTAGACTCACTCGGAATTCCAGCCGCTTGCAGATGTCTGTGAACTGCAATCTGTCTTTTCAAATCTTCCTCGTTGCTGACGGCTAATTAGGGTGCACGTTTCTCAATAAATTTGTAACAGCCTCCCGACATCTACAGTTTCATACGCTGCGTGGATTCTAACTGATCGGAATGTTTTAAGACAGAGATGTTTATTCCAAACAGGTAACAACATTTCAGGTGAGTACAACTGTCTGCTGTAACAAAATCACTAACGGCATTTCTTTCAACTGCAGACTACGTACGTGCACGTGCTCAAAAAATGATACTCAAGCATCTTCGAGTGGAATATAGTGACGCTGCTATCAAGTTTCAGTTCCTGCAAAGCAAGCTTGTTCAGCGAATATTTTCTCGTTAATACATGTTCCCACGTGGAATGCTCCGCCTCAGAGACTAGAATACTTATCAAACTGAGACGAAAGAAATACTGTAGTATTTTTTGCGTGCTTCTAGCAAGTGAATTCTGGTACAGGACCCGAGGCTATGAACACTACAGCAATATTGCGAATTCTTGGTCAAGGTTTTCTGATAATGCGTGCTGTTACGTTTAGCCCAGCAAGAGGAGCTGTTACCTTGGCCCGGCAGTTGTCTAAGCATATGCGATTGTGCGTGAGCCGGTCCGCAAGAATGCTTTCACTCCATATAGGCGCCCGGTTGGAAGCACCACGCATGACGCTGCCCTACAGATGGGCCAGCAGGCAGTTCGCTGTGGTCGCGTTGCAATAAACTTGACGAAAACTTCACGAACAACCCTTTTGTTAAACAGAGTCGAACAGCGTGAGACGGCGTCACCGTTGAAGTTCTGATTAAGTCAACCTCTCCACACTTACATTGTCACCTACTCGAGGCCATGACAAAAAAAAATGGCAGTGGCTTAGCTCAGCTATGCCAGGATATACGTAGCGTTAGCAAAGGTTCAGCTGATTATTCTTAGCTTTCGAGATATCATGCTTACAGCTGCTCTAATGACACACACACGGTATACGTAATATGTGGCTCATGTATATTTACTTTGTTGGGCAACTACTTCGGGGATCCGATGAGTTAAGCTTCTCCGCTCTACTGTACCATTGAGCAGCATTTGCACTCTACTTCTCCATGGCTATACCGCAGTGGCAAACGCCAATCAGAGGCGCTATCAAGCGGCTCCAGCGCAGTGTCAGATGGTGACTGCACAGGGAAGGCGCGCGCGTCGGCGTCCATATGTCTACGAAAGCTATGACGGCACTCCTCTGGAAAGCGCACACCGGCGGCGGCGAGTCGCGCGCGTCCGCGACCGAGTGCGAAGGAGGTGCCGTCTTCGGTGCGTGCTGTAGCCGGGCTGAAGACAACTTAACCTTATCAATAATATCTTGTGGGCACGTTCTATTGCGTTAGCAAGGCAACCGAGCAACGCTTCTAGCCATGATGAGCCATGCAGTCTGGGGTTACTTATGAGGGAGCTTCAAACACCTGTGCTACGCAGCACGGTGTGTGTCTGCTGTAAAATTTACCTGTCTTTCTATCACTTTTTTCTTGCTTTCTTATTCTCGTCTATATGTGTAGGGTACAAAGCGAGCGTAGACTATAGACTACATGCTTTTCATACACTTTTCTGTCTCTCTTGATATAACGTCTTGAGCAGACTCGTTTCTATTGCTAAATTATTATAGCATTCGTAACCTCCTCAATAGTGCACACTTATGTCTTGCCTTCTAGCAGTGATAGCTTGAAAGTAACTCTTGTTGAAAATGAAGAAACTATCAATGAGCATTGCTATATGTTTAAGTGCTTTATATTACGTTTGTAGGCTACCGAAAACTTTCCAAGAAAGTTACGGTGAAAACGGCATAGAAATGGCATAAGAATGAAGGTTTTAGATAAGTTACGGAAACAATTGGTGACGTGATATATGCTATATGCGACGAAGCTATATGCGACGACAGTGAGCGAAGATCAGCCTGCCAAATTGAGATAGAAGCTGCCGACCTAATGAAGGTCGACCTTGCCGAAATGCTACGGTAAGGTCGAATGCACCCGACAACACATCGCCTTGGCACACGAAGCGAGGGCATAAAATGCCGAATAATAAGCCCAGTGGTTCAGATGACAGTCCCTCTCTCTGTCTGCGAGTGCAATCAACGATCGCCCATTCGCGTGCGAGCTGCAACAGCTGGTATCAGCTAGCAATCGCGACGCCCGGTGCAACAGCCGTTGTTGCGTCACTCGACTAGAGTTGCCAATTGGCTGCATTGCGTAACGCCGTCTTCTATAGAGTAACGGTGACGACATCTTCGCCCACTCTACGTACTTTATTGGCTCTGTCGTACCACGAGACAGTCCTTCATCAACGTCTGTCTGATCTCGGCGCTCCTAGATTCTTATTGCAGACAATCTACACGGGACCTCCCTTTTTTTACATTGACATCTGGATGCCCAACAGTACACGGTACAAATGCCTACGAAGAGTCCACAGCCCCTCCATTACTGCGAAGTGCGAATCCAACGAAGCCAGAGGCTACGACTGCAAATTCTGCGGCGACGGGTTTTCGTAGGCTTCGCGCTGATTCGCGTTTCCTTCAATTCTCGATAACGTTCATCCGAGCAAAATGACACGCGTTCATTCCGTAGCAATTTCAAAGGAGAACAAACACCAACAGCAGCGCAAGCCGAATCTATTCATCACGATAAGAAAGGGCGTTATCATTGGGGTAAGGTGCCACCACTGACTGTCACGACACTTGTGAAAAAAAAGCTAAAACACAGAGGCTGGCCAGGGTGCGAGGTGCACCTGAGGTAATGTAATTTATGAGGTTGGTTTTGTCGCAAATCATTCGAAAATATCTCAATATTTTTTCTATTGTGTGATACCGCTGACATGTTTTGTGCCACCAGATATACCTTGAATAATATGTTAGAACCTCATTACAAGACAAATATCAAACCAACCTGGCCAAGTGGTGCTCCGCCATCACATCAGAAGCCCCAACAAGGAATCAGCTTTGGGCCGTCGAGAGAGCCCATGATGCGGCAGTCAGAGCCACCTACCAATGCTACATATATGCACCTCATTCAAAAAGCACTCCTCCATTCCTGTTGTCATTAGTTTCATTTAAATTCGGTGCCGCTGTCAGGTGATTTGATGGCGTGAACGCTATCGCAATACCAGTTTTAGAGGCTTCACCATCTTGTGAATAACAAAAACAAAACTGTCAATTTTATTTATTTCAGTGGCTCGCTCGACAAATTGAATGCAATTATTGCATTTAGAAATTCAGGTAACCATTTTCTCTTTCCCGCCATCTTTCGTTCTCCATTTACTTCATTCGTTCACCCTTTTATTACCTCGTTTTGTCTGTTCACTCAATAAAGCATTCAATCAAGCAATCGCTTCCTTCTACGTAATCTCCATATTTGTCGCCCTCGTTAGATGGTTGCTTTCCTTTTGTCTTTCTCTTCCACTTCACCAACATGGCCATCGCTCATTCCCTATTTAATGTTTCATACCTTTTTTCTTCTTCATTTTTTTCTTCCTTCGCACACTGGTTTCCACCTTGATATTTCACCTCCATATTATCTTGCCTAGTTTTCTTTTTACGACCACTTTTTGCATCTCCGCTTATACGCACGCAATCTCAGCAAAACTGCGCTTCGTATGCAACCATCATTAGAAATGTCGGCCGCACAAAGGCGTGGCAAGCGTACGTAAAGTAGATAGAGAGAGAGAGAGCACCGACACACCATTACCACGTGGAGTTTCCTTGCCCTGTTCTTCTTCATTCGCGCACTCGGCATGCTACTCCGCTCTCCCGCTGACGAAGTACGAAAGAGAAAATCCGGGGCAAATGGAGCCGCGAAATGTACGCGGAAAGTAAGGGTCGCTGGAACAGCAAAGTGCTGAGAGCGGCATCTTCTGGCCGGGCGTAGCACGCTCCCTTTCGCTCGCGGGACCCATTAGTGCGTCGTAAATAAGGGCCTGCCCTCTTTTTACGGTTAGCGTAGGCAGAATATCTCGGGGCATCTGAGAGAAACACCAAAAGCGAGAAAGGACAAAGCGCAGCGCATCCCTTGCGAAACCACTATTGGTTGATTGCTTCGGCATAATCTTTTTTTCATCGCTGTTTCCACGTTCTCATGCTGGTTGCAGGCTCGAAGTACTTGTGATTTTTTTTGTACATTCATTGCCTTATCTTTCAAAACACTTTGAATGTCTTGCCGCTTTTTCCTGCTTTTAGTAGTGGCTTTTGTCTCGTTAAGTAAATCTACATTTCATCTAATGAAAACTTAGCGCACATATTTTACTGAATCAGGTGTACTGGCAATGAAATAGAACTACGCCCACACAGAAGGAATCGATTACGTAATCTATCATCTCGAAGTCTCTTCAGACGTTCGATAGGCCTTGAACTTATAATCAGGGCTCCCGCACCACCTTCCTTGCTCACTTCAGACGGCAAATAGTATTCAAATCAATGCCTCATTCACGGTGTTCAGGTGAAGTCTACCATCGGTTGAGCTGAACCTGTACTTTAGCGCTTTGGTTTCACAGCTAACACGTACTCTGAACAATGGGGGTGGCAACTTGAGCTTTTTTTTCTGCATATTCTGATATATAATGATAGCGCAGGCTAAGGAAAATGGCAAAACAAAATCACATTTGATACAGTAGATCGTTACCTGTGTTGTGTCAAATTCGTTTTTTTTTCCTTTTCTGAAGTCTACGCCACAATCAATTACCACATTGTGATAACTGCTGTGTATGCTGTAAACAGCACCACTTATTGTCAGAATACTGGGGACATGAATAAACTGGACCAAACAGAGTATCTAAAACGACTTCCCAAACGAACCTTGTACTAACTTAATTCTCATCAGCGCCACGAATCAACAACATACTTTCCCGCCATTTCAACATAATCAGGCAAAGCAAACGACTAACTTCTATTTTCGCGAAGCCACCTCACGTGGTGTACCGCCGGGATAAAAATCTGAAGGACATTCTTGTCAGAGCAAAAACAAACACCCCCAAATTTCAATCAGGGTGCCATCCCTGCGGAAAAGCTCGATGCAAGGTATGCTCACAGATGGTCACAACACGTGAATCCAAAGTGAACTTCTCGGATTTCAATTCTGCATAACTGAAAGCCTTAATTGTGACTCCAGTAACGTAATATACATGCTACATTGCAACATCTGCGGACAAGAATATATCGGCCAAACAGACACGCCGTTTCGGCTGCGGTTCAATAATCACCGGTACCACGCCAATTCACTGCCGAAGCTACCTTTATCTAGACATCTGCGCCTGCCAAACCACAGTTTTTGAAAATATCAGCGTAACTCTTTTGCAGTCCGGTTTCTCAAAGACGCGAGCGCGAACAGCGTGAGGCATATTTTATTTTCAAATTTCGAACATTAGTAGCTGGCATCCACGAGGACCCCGAAAAACTCAACTGCCTCCGAGAAGTAAGCCAGGAGGAAATCGGTGACAAAGATTGATAGCTGGAGACCATGCTTTTTTTCTTACTGACTCGTACGTGTACACTGTCCTTTCTTGTTTTTGGTTTTCTCTTCTTTTCTTTTTTTTCTTCCTTTTTTTCTTTTTTTCTCATGCACATACAAAGTGTTTACGTTCGCCTACCACTTGATGACCATTGAAGGGAAACGGACGAAGATTAAGGTAAATGGCCAACCAACCCATTAACGGAAAACCCTTCCTTTACGCACGCCGCACGCCGACCGACCCATTACGGGGAAACCCTTTCTTTACGCACGCCGTCACGGACCCTCCCGGCACTGCGGCGACAGTCTTGGGTGGCCCGACACACGTCGAGAACTGAACAGCACGCGATATGAACCGTATGTGGACGTACACGGACAGTTGGTTTCGTTCTCAGTGTTGACAGTGGTTCTTCCTCTTTTTTACTTTCTTTCTTTTTTTTTCGTCTTTTTTCTCCCCCTTTTTTGTATTTCCCCCTTTTTTAGTTCCCTCTCACTCTCGCAAACATCTTTCAAGGCGAGAGGGACGTGGCAGCAACGAAGTTTGGAAGTTCATGTCAGTATAACTCATCCCCTGATGAAGGGAGGACCCCTCCCGAAACTGTTGGGAAATAAATATATTTTTCCTTGTTGACAACGCTCCCGTTGTGCCATATCATATATATATATATATATATATATATATAGATATATAGATATATATATATATATATATATATATATATATATATATATATATATATATATATATATATATATATATATATATAGTAGTGAAGAAGAGGAGCTTCAGCGGCATTTCTCGGCGCATCAGGGGCATCGCCATCACCATAAGCTCGTGCTTGCTGCGCTGGGCCGGACGCTGCTGACTGCTTCGCTTTCTGCGTTCTGCGCTGCTAATAAACCCCGTTACAAGTGGTGGATTCTGCTGGGTTTCGATCACCCTGGAGCTCGGAATCGCATTTTACCATCCATTATGCCTACCGACGCAAGCGCCGCTCCAACTCCTCTACCGGCACCGCCTACTGTTCTCTGCGCCGGTTCTCTGCGTCTGCGAGATCCCCATGTCTTCTCAGGCACAGAAGACAAGGACATTGACGACTGGATTTCAATGTACGAGCGAGTGAGTACTCACAACAAATGGGATGACACCGCCAAGTTGGCCTACGTCTCTTACTACCTGTCGGACGTGGCCAAGCTGTAGTTTATAAACCACGAAGCGGAACTCTCTACATGGTCGGTCTTAAAAACGAGCCTCACACAAGTTTTCGGGCGGCCTGAGGTACGCAAACGCCGTGCGAACAACGCTTACATACTCGGTCCCAGCAGCTTGGTGAGAATTTCACAAGCTATATTGAGGACGTTCTCTACCTTTGCAAGCGAGTGAACGAGTCAATGTCCGAAGAGCTTAAGATCAAGCATATCATGAAGGGCATTGAGGACGACGCTTTCCAAATGTTGCTTTCTAAGAGTCCTCGCACTGTCCTAGAACTGACCGAGTTATGCCAGAGTTTTGACGAGTTGCGCAGGCAACGTCTTTCCACCCGACGTCCCTCGGTGCTCGACGACTCTTCGTCCAGCCTTTCCACCCTTGGCATAGGAGAAGACCATGCCCCTCTTCTCTCCAAGATCCAAGAGTTCATCCGCGCTGAGGTCGCTCGTCAGCTCTCTTTGATGTCCTGTGTACCCGATCAACCACGCAGATCGCCGTCTACACTCCGCGACTTCATTCAAGACCAGGTCGCACAAGTTCTTCCTCCCGCCCGTGAACCTCCCCCAGTCGCCGCACCTCTCACGTACGCCGAAGCCGTTGCTCGACCTCGACAGCCTGCGTTCGAGCCAGCGCCTATGTATTCGCCGCCGCCCTTTTCGCCGCCGACCTATTCACCGCCGACCTATTCACCGCCGCCTATGCCGATACCACCTCGGCCGCAGTTTTCTGCCCCCCAGCCGCAAGTCGGAGTCTACTCCGACCAATGGCGGACCTACGACAACCGTCCCATATGTTTTGCTTGTGGTGGTGTTGGCCACGTGGCACGTTATTGTCGTCGTCGCCAGGCTGCCCAGAACATTCGACGAATGCCCTCTTTCGACCCTCAGTTTTCGTCTACGCTTTCAAGCCCTCCTTCCTCTTCCTTTCCTTCTGATCGTCCACACGGCCCGACCCGCCGCTCCCCATCTCCACGTCGACGTTTGCTTTCCCCTATGCGTCGCTGTTCCGGACCCACCGACCAGGAAAACTAATGGCCGCAGTTCCCGAGGCACGAACTGCGTCCCAGTCGCCATGCACAAGTCCTCGCCCCTGTCCAGCTAACGTCATTGAAGTGTCAGTTGATGGTATCGTCGTCATGGCGCTTGTTGACACCGGAGCCGCTCTATCCGTCCTGTCCATGAACCTGTGCCGCAAACTCCGCAAAGTTCTGACGCCATTATCCGGCCTCTCTCTTAGAACGGCTAACGCAGAAAGTGTAACACCTCTCGCAGCCTGCACCACACGAGTCGTCATCGAAGGGATTGTGTATATCGTCGAATTCGTAGTGCTGCCCTCGTGTTCCCATGACATGATACTCGGCTGGGACTTCCTTGCGAATAATAATGCCGTCATTGACTGCTGTCGCGCTGAACTTGAGCTATCTGCACTTCCTGATGTTGACGCTGTCGAAGCCTCCCTGCCGTGTTATAAACTGTTTGTTTCCGACGACACCACCGTACCACCGCGTTCTTCTCTGCTGGTAACTGTGTCGTGTGACGCTATTTCCGACGATTATGTTTTATTTACGCCCTCTGTCCTGTTCATTCAACGCAAATGTTCTCCACTGCCCATTGCTCTCCTTACTCTCCACCATGGCGTCACGAAGACGCTCGTGTACAATACGCTAGAAGGGCCTTTACCTTTATTCTCTGGTGAATGTCTCGGTCACGTGCATCCGATCGACGCCCGTCACATTTTTGACGCTCCATCTAGTTTACTTTCTACGGACCTCAGCGCACTCATTTCTGACTCTGTTGTTGACCAGTCACTCCTTGACGCTTTCCACCGCTCCATCGATGTCGCAACGTCTTCGTCAGAGCGAAGCCAGTTAGTGAACCTGCCCCAAAAGTTTCGTACTTCTTTTGACAGCCACGCTTCTGGCCTCAGTCGCACATCGAACATATCTCACAAGATTGACACAGGAAGCCATACGCCTCTACGGCAGCGCCCCTACCGAGTATCAGCGTCGGAGCGCCGTGTTATTGACGACCAGGTTGCTGACATGCTCCACCGGGGTATTGTACAGCCTTCTAACAGTCCCTGGGCGTCACCGGTCGTTCTTGTTAAGAAGAAGGACGGCTCCATTCGGTTCTGTGTGGACTATCGACGTTTAAACAAGATCACCCGCAAGGACGTTTACCCGTTACCTCGAATAGACGACGCCCTTGACTGTTTGCAGGGAGCAGAATACTTCTCTTCGCTGGATTTACGGTCTGGATACTGGCAAGTTCCTATGGAAGCATCTGACCGACCGAAAACAGCATTTGTCAGACCTGATGGGTTATACGAGTTTACCGTTATGCCTTTCGGCCTTTGTAACGCTCCAGCCACTTTTGAAAGAATGATGGACGCTATTTTACGAGGCCTCAAGTGGAACACATGTTTATGCTACCTCGATGACGTAGTTGTCTTTTCCACCGATTTCGACACCCATTTAAATCGTCTCGAGCACGTCCTCACACGTCTCACCGACGCCGGCCTTCAACTCAACCTCAAGAAGTGTCGTTTTGGTGCTCGGCAGCTCACCATTCTTGGCCACGTCGTATCGCGGGACGGCATACTTCCCGACCCCGCCAAGCTTCGAGCAGTCGCCGATTTTCCGAAGCCAAAGAACTTGAAGGAACTTAGAAGTTTTGTCGGCTTGTCGTCATACTTCCGACGCTTTATTAGAAATTTTGCTTCCATATGTGCGCCCCTTACGGACCTTCTTAGCGGCGACAAGGACCTTTCCACCTGGTCACCAGCATGCGACGATGCATTCACCAAATTACGCCACCTGCTGACTTCACCACCCATCCTCCGCCACTACGATCCTGCCGCTCCCACGGAGGTTCATACTGATGCCAGCGGTGTTGGACTTGGCGCTGTGCTCGCGCAACGAAAGGCAGGGTTTGATGAATATGTCGTCGCCTACGCAAGTCGTACTTTGACGAAAGCCGAGGCTAACTACTCCGTGACCGAGAAAGAGTGTTTAGCCATTATTTGGGCCCTTGGAAAATTTCGCCCCTACCTGTATGGTCACGCATTCGACGTCGTCACTGACCACCACGCCCTTTGTTGGCTATCCACACTTAAAGACCCTTCCGGACGACTTGCTCGCTGGGCGCTCAAACTTCAGGAATACGACATCCGCGTTATTTACAGATCTGGTCGTAAGCACACGGACGCCGATGCCCTTTCTCGCTCACCCATATCGGATGAAGGTGTTTGCCTCTCTTCCCTCGAGCCTGCACTTGCGTCATCCGCCTTGCGCAACATGACGGTGGAACAACGAAAGGATCCCTGGATCAGTGGCCTGATAAGCATTCTTTCTGATCCTCTCACTCCTTCGCCGTCTCGCGCTCTCCGCCGCCAGGCTAGCAACTTTTGCCTAAGGGATGATCTTCTTTATCGACGCAACTACCTTTCTGACGGTCGCAAGTGTCTCCTTGTGATACCCCGCCATCTTCGAGCTGCCATCTGCGAAGCTTTTCACGCGGACCCGCAGTGCGCCCACGCAGGCCTCTTCAAGACATACGCTAGGCTTCGACTCAGATATTATTGGCGTGGCATGTATAACTACGTGCGAAAGTTCATTCGCTCGTGTGCTCAGTGCCAACGACAAAAGTTACCTCCCGGGCAAGTCTACCCGTCACAACCTCTTCCTTGTCCTAGTCGACCTTTTGATCGCGTCGGCATTGACATTTACGGACCACTACCATCAACTCTAGCTGGTAATCGCTGGATTATTGTTGCGATAGACCATCTGACACGCTATGCCGAAACAGCCGCGCTGCCGACTGCCACAGCCCGTGACGTTGGAACGTTTCTGTTGCAACGTTTCATTCTGCGTCATGGTGCCCCTCGCGAGCTCTTAAGTGACAGAGGCCGTGCTTTCCTTTCTGACGCCTTGAAGGCATTACTCAACGAATGCCGAATCGTGCACCGCACAAGTACAGCGTACCACCCTCAAACAAATGGCATGACGGAGCGCTTCAACCGTACTCTTGGCAGTATGCTGTCGATGTACGTCGCCTCTGATCATTCAAATTGGGACCAAGTTCTCCCGTTCGTCACCTACGCGTATAATACTGCCGTACAAGCTACTACTGGGTTTTCGCCATACTTTCTTTTGTACGGACGAGAACCTTCAAATACAGTAGACACTATTCTTCCATATAAACCTTATGAGTCCGAAAGTACAACTCTGTCCGAAGCTACCCGACATGCTGAAGAATGCCGCCAGCTTGCCCGCTTTTTCTACCGAGGACCAGTGGCAGCAGCAATCTCGCCAGACTGGGGACCGTTCGGCTCCAAACTTTCCACCTGGTTCATTAGTATGGCTTCGGGCACCTGCTACCGCGCCTGGCCGCTCCGCAAAACTTCTTCCCAAATACATCGGGCCATACCGCGTCGTAGAGCAAACGTCACTCGTCAACTATATCGTGGAGCCCATCATCCCATCCACAGACCTACGCTACCGCGACCGCGACACTGTCCACGTCTCTCGTCTCAAGCCATATTACGACCCATTAGTCGTTTCTTCTCCCTAATCCGCCAGGATGGCGTCTTTTTGTGCGGAGGGCGATTGTAGTGAAGAAGAGGAGCTTCAGCGGCATTTCTCGGCGCATCAGGGGCATCGCCATCAGCATAAGCTCGTGCTTGCTGCGCTGGGCCGGACGCTGCTGACTGCTTCGCTTTCTGCGCTGCTAATAAACCCCGTTACAATATATATATATATATATATATATATATATATATATATATATATATATATATATTATATATATATATATATATATATATATATATGTGTGTGTGTGTGTGTGTGTGTGTGTGTGTGTCTGTGTATCTGTGTGTGGGAGGGAAGTGTATACTTAAGGGCTCGGTGTTCCGTGTTTGACACAATAATAATGAGATCTAACAGACAATACTGCCGAAGAAAGTATAGGGGGGGGAAGTTATTCGACAGAACGGTAATGTAGATAAGATAAAATCAAAGTAAAGAAAAAATAACTTGCTGTGGGCAGGAGCCGAACCTGCGACCTTCGAATCACGCGTTCGATGCTCTACCACTAACCCCACGGTGGCTATCCCCTCAGCCACTTTATTGGGTATATATGTGAATTTAAACGTGGGAGTGTCAATCAGCGCAACGAGTAGCCATGGTGGTGAGTGTGGCACACTCTTTATGATCCTGTTTGGCGTCACGTGTCACCTGAGCTTATTACGAGCTGGCAGCTGACCAACAGTCCCTCGTACGCAACCTAAAGGCACCAAGTCTGCCACTGCGAGACCCTCGTTAATGAATAAAGGAAAGAAGTGTATACCTAAGCGTCTGTTTTTTTTTGTGTGTATTTGACACAATATTGAGATCTAACGAGAATATTGCCGGGGAAAGTATAGGGAAAGTTATTAGACCGAATTGTAATGTAGATGAGAAGAAAGAAAAGTGCTAACGGCAAGTTTTCTTTTCACCCCCATTTCTTTCTTCTCATCTTTATGAGTATAGCCGATTATAGGGCGTTAGGGCGTTCTGGCAGTGTTCGGATCAGCTGTTGTGGATGCGCAGTAGGCGTGGTCACGTCGCACCCTGGAATGAACTCCACCATAAGCGGCGTTGCGTCTAAAAGCGACACCTGTCACGTCTTATTGTGGCTGACGCAAATGATGTGCAACAAAGTCCACAATTCAAGGTCCATAAATAGGCATGCCGGAGCGAGTAGCCAGGTGAGATACTGTCCCAACATGTTGTCGCTTCATTAGTTTTAAGAGTTTTCTACTGGATAGGGGACGTGAAGGCCTCTTTCTTGGACTATGAATGCTGTTGTCTTCTTACAGTCATATAAAGCTTTGTTAATGAACGGAATGAGAGAGTACACCGTTACATTATCGCCTAATTTATTCATCCGAAAGCATTGGAGAGCTCGTGTAGCGAAACTTGCCGGTGTTGGCGTTGGAGCCGTTATTGCTGTTGGCGTCAGTGTCGGTGGCGTTGGTTGTGAATGAGTAATCGGTGTGACTCTTGCGCATGAGATTGTGATAAACAAAGAACAAAAACAGCTGTTCGAGTTCAAAATCAAACCCATGCCTTCTGCATGTTTCTCTTGGTTCAGTACCACAGAGCCACTCCAGTACTTCTCCTGAACAGAAAAAAAGGAGACTCTATACAGACGTTACACAGTGCAATAAGCCACATCAATTACTTCAGATTTATGTGTCAGAAATGTAGAGTTGCACAAGGTGTCGCCCCTTATGAAGTGCATGAAGGAGGGGGGGGGGGGGGGTGCTGAAAGCTGCACGCTCTTGTCAAAGCGCTAACCTTTATTTTATCATCATCATTTAGGCTTTCAGCGAAGTGTGCAGTGTGGCGTATCGCCTTACGGACGCGTGATGGGTATTTCGATAGTTTGACACTGAGTAATTATGGCATAGTGGGCTGTTCGTTGCTGTAATTACCCTGGTCAAACTAGAAGACCCTAAAACATTCCCTTCCTCGAAGAACGAACGGCTGGGGAGTTCCTCGAAGCGCGGTTGAGGAATGAAGCGTAGAAAAAAAAGAATGAGAACGCACTGCGAAGGGGGCCGGACTACGCTAGCGCATTCTACCCTTGAAAGCGAAACTTAAGCAGCACCTTCGAGATATTAAATCTTGCATTGTCTCACGGAAAACTTCAATCTGAACTAACCATGCTTCTACGGTTTGTATTGTCGCCAATTTTGACTTTCTAGGATCTTCGACACTTGATGAAATACATTCACGTAACATATAATAAAAAAGTACGTATAAGGTAAGCAGGGCTTGGTTTGATAAGTGGTCCAAGGAAAGTAAAGTAGTGCAAAGGATATTTCACAACCTTTTTCTAGCCGTATCGAGTTCAAGCGCTATACAAGTGGCCCCGGGTAAAAGAAACACCCTCTCGAGAGAACCATAAAGATTATGCTTCTCGCAGAGAGATAACTCAACTGTACCTCAACTAAGACGTCAGGGAAGAAGAAAGAAAAAAAGAAATGCACTGTGAAGGGTATAGTCTGCCACTTTTCAAAGCGTCTTTGACTCGAGAACCGAGGAAAACGATACCAGAAAGCAATATCAGCCAGAAAGATTGTTCGTAAACAAGGAACCAACTCTGTCAAGGAATGCCGACTGCAAAGCGAATGTTTCTAGAATCCGTAGACAAAAACACAAGTAGGACGTATCAACAGAAACGCAGGAGATCAACAACACAAACAGACTTGAAGAGGAAATTACAGTATCGATCAGTTGCGGCGATTTCTCTTCCGCCCGCTACAGAGGACGCACGGTCGCGTGTTGTTAGCTGCAGGCGCACGAAGAAGAAACGTTGTTTTTCACCTCGGCAAAACGAACGTGCGAGCGACAAACGCTGTATGTGTGTCTACCGGGAGAAAAAGAAAATCAAGCGTGGAAAGGGGCCGAGGAGACAGTATAGTATACCTAAAGCCGCGGTGAGAGAAACAGAGGGAAAGAGAACGATAGGGAGGGTGAGGGTCAAAGAGATGGAGCCGGCAAATATCGGCGAAGATCCTCGAGTGTTTGCGGAGGCGGCCCCGAAGCAAAGACGAAGTGGAGACAGCGCGTCGGCCGGGACGAAGCGGTGACGGCGTTGCTGGAAGCTCCCGCCGTGTAAGAAGCTCCCTACGAGGAGAGATTAAGTGCGCTAGGAAAAAGATGGGGACGAGGTAGGAGAAGAAAAAAAGAAGAGCATCAGGAAGTGAGGTGAACGGAGGGAAAAGCCGGAAGCGAGGCGGCCTCTTCGCTCGGAGAAAGCCCGGCCGGAGCTTTCGGACGTTGGCTGTCGAGCAGAGTGGTGGCGTCGACAACACTCCTAATTGCGAAAGAGACCAAGAAGGGCTGGCCGTTCCTTTGTTGCCGCGTGCTCAGTTTTGTTTACCGGTAGGTTCCTCCTTCCTGTCGCCGTAAGCGCTCGCGTTTCCGATCTCCTGAGCTCTTTCATTTTTTTTCTTCGCGGAGCACGGCTTTCTCCGTGTAACAAGAGACCTCTCGGCAATTCCAAGTCCCCGTGCGTGCTCCTGTTTCCCGTTATTCTTTTTTTTTTTCGCAGAGGAAACGTTTTGCCGGGTGACAAGCTGTAAGCAAGCTTGTTCTCGTGCCTGCCACAGTTTACCTATATTCGGCCGATTTTCGTCACGACGAAGTAAAAACGACTGTCACCCCTGCAATCAACGTTTTCTCTGCAAATAGTTGCTCTAACGTACCAATTACCCTCCTGGAACATAAAACCATTGAAAGAGCCATATTTCAAACATTGTAGGTGCAGCATGAAGTCCTCAGACTTGCGGATTGCAAAGGGATCATCCTTCACTAAATCTTAAAGGTGCCTTTGTATGTAACGGCTGACGTGGCGTTGCCAAGTAGCATCTTCAGAAACAATGGCACGAAACAGAACATCGTGTTTGTGACTTTTCACGGTAAAAAAGACTTCAAGGACTTCTTTTTTTTTTTTGTCTCCCTGCCTTGAGGTTCTGTAGGTTCAAATTCTCTAGCAGTTGAAGTGCACGCCGTCTCTGTTTTGAAGCATCAAAGGGTACGTCCTTGAAGTTTTTTACCAGTGCCAATTGTGACTTTTCTCGAAACGGAGTGTTCGGTAGGACAGAAAGCTTCCTTCTTTTTCTATTTCCAAGGACAAAGAAACAAGAAAAAAAGCTTCCTTGAAGTCTTTTTTACCGTGAAAAGTCACAAGCTCGATGTTCCGTTTCGTGCCATTGTTTCTGAAGATGCTACCTGGCAACGCCACGTCCGCCGTTACCTACAAAGGCACCTTCAAGTTTTAGTGAAGGATGATCCCTTTGTCGTCCGCAAGTCTGAGGACTTCATTCTGCACCTACATGGTTTGAAATCTGGCTCTTTTAACGGTTTTTTCGGTCGACATTGAACAACTTCATTATTCTGTGCCACATGAAGGACTGCTGTAGGCTTTTCGAAATAGGGTTCAGGAATATGGTGAACCTCCGTTCTCAGGTGAAGCAGGTGTTCCTGCTGATGACTTTGTTAGACTCTTAGAGTTCTATTTGTCTTCCACAGTTGTGGATTTTGAAGATAAGTTTTATGTTCAAAGAAAGGGCATATGCCTTGGTTCAGCTGTGGCTCCTGTGTTGTGTGATCTTTTCTTGTCGGTTGTTGGTTGCCGCATACAGGATAAATTGCAAGTACCACAGGTTGTCAAGATCTTTAGGTATGTGGGTGATTTTGTGGTCATTTTGAATGACGTTGATGACCTTGACCCAGTCATCCATGACGTTTTGCATGTGTTTCAAAGCGAAAGCCAAGGCCTGAAATTTACGCATGAAAAGCCTGATAAGCGAGCGTTGCAATTTCTTGACATTAGCTTGCTTTTTGGTGATATTCACATCTGTTGGAAGTATAATCCTAGATCTAATAAACCCCTGTTACGTCATGACAGCGCCCATTCGATGCTTGTTGAGCGAAGCATTGCAGTGAAGTGTCTCCATTCAGCCCTGAATAAGTCGTATGTACATGTCATTTCATCTAGCTTTAATGCACAGGTTACCAGATTGAAGCAGGCGGATTACCTCCTGAATTGATTTCTGCGGTGTGTGAGACCCTACTACGGAACATTAAACGCGATCAAGCAAAACAACAAGATGGTAGAAAAAAGAAGAAGCATGTGCAAGTTATCCCATATGTTCGCAAATTCTCGCATAACTTGAAAAGAATTGCATCAAAGCATGATGTGCAAGTTGTACTGTCCGCGCC
>WOVY01004039.1:25000-27374 GCA_013436015.1 Rhipicephalus annulatus
GAGAAATATATTAAACACGGAGAAATATGGTAGAGCCAGGAACTATAGACGAGAAATGCCATCAATTTGCGTTTCGAACCACTTAACCATAACTGATGGCCCACAGAAGGTGGAATGGGAGTTGAGAAATAAAATAAAAAGAAATGAAATGAAAACAAACAGGAAGGAACACGTAGCCGACCCGCAGAAGTAACGAGAGGAATGAATATGGGGAAAGAGAGGTCATACTGGCCGAAAATAGTTTTTTTTTACAGTTTGTATATCTAAATACAGACGCACACCTACCAACGTTTCAGTATATATAGCCACAAAAAACTGTAGTATACGTTTACTCAAGCTGCCATGAGTGTTTAATCACTAAGTAAATAAATAAATCACTATGTAAATATAATAAATCACGAAAAATTATCCGACCTTAACTTCTTTTTTTTCCCTAAAATTGCTTTCAAAATTTTCTTCAAGTGTCTGTATGTAATACGTCTTTTTAAACATGCAACAACTATTACTAATAGCCACGAACACCTGCCAATTACACTCGCTTGCTATGATGGATGACTGTAATTTACAGTGAACTTTCTTTTTTGAGTGCACGCTTCCGTAAATCGAAATGGCCGAATGATTGAACGTTTAATATTAAGATCCGGATCCGTCCGTAACGTTAAAGCTTACTTAGCAATAAACATGCGAGGCCTATTGTTCACCTTTTTTTAGCTGACGATTTGTATGTATCAGTATAATTATCATGACACCTCACTCTTCACTTCCCTTGAAAAAAAACTAACAGGTTTGCAGGTTTGATACTACAAAGATGTATTAAAACTTTGCCTGCAGAAAACTTCAAGACCGACGTCTCAAACCAAGTACAACACTCTTAGCGAGAGTTGCAATGGGGGCTTGTTGACGGTGCACCTGAAAGTTGTTGTTGTTGTTGTTTGTTGGTTGTTGTTTGTTGGTTGTTGTTGTTGTTGTTTTGTTGTCGCGCGAGGAGAAACACGCAAACAGGAAGGGATTGACGGACAGAAAAGAGCGCTCTTCCTAACCGTCTATCCCCTTCTGTTTTCGTATTTCGCCTCATGCTTTAAAAAAAACATTTCAAGAAAGTCCCCAGCTTCGTTTCAATGCTGAGGAAATGCATGCATTTACATATATATATCAGCGAAATTAGTCATGGTGATGGCCCGGAGAAATCGACAGACAGTGCCTCACGCACCTTCTAACGTGTCAACCATATTCGATGCCCTTTGTCGGAGTATTTCTTAGCTTGCTTCTTCCATTCAGGTACTTTAATCGGTGCGCAGTACGTGCAATAACACGGGAGCGAGACAGAGTCGAACTCTAATAACGTCGCCCTACTTTTGTCGTCTTCTATTTCTCACCGTTGCTTCGGTCGCTTTGCCATCGCTATCCGAAGAATGAAGAGCACTTCGCTTTATTCTCAATCCTAGCGTGAGCTACAATGTTAAATATAAATCGTACACCGAGTCACCAACCCGGAGCAGCGGCGAGGAACATCACGTATTGGGATAGCTGCGAACGTGAGTGCTTTTCTGCATCCCATGCGTGCCATCCGCAAAAAGGCATTCCCCCTATCCTGTCTCTCTCTCACTTTTGTCTCTATCCCTCCTTTGTTTCGTCCTCTTCTTCTACCGTTTCTTGTCACGCCCTTTCTGGTACTGTTTACTGCGCCGCCCTTTTACTACGGCATGGTTGCGTGCTGGCCGATTGGCAATCTCCCGAGAATGCAGCGGCTTGCGAGCGTCATTTGGGGCCCCTTCAATGCCTGCGGTGAGTGATTGATCGCGTAACGAAGTGCTGCTGCTGCTACCGCTTGCCTCTAAGCATCGACCTTATCGATTCGCAAATCCCTGTCCCAGGAGACACGGAGGAACGAACAGCGTGGTGGCGGTGCCGAACGTGAGAGGCAGGGAAGATTCCTATCAATGCGCCACCGTTCGGTTACATGCAAAACGAGAGCGATCGGTTTATCAGCGCTCGTTTCACTACAACGCGTAAACGCCACTCCAGGTATTGTGGGGATGGCGGTGACGTACAAAGAAGTTCGGTACTGCCTGCTGTAGGATGAGTGGTAGCAATGAGGGAACCAGAATGACTTTGAATTCGTGAAACCGCAAATCAAGATAGGAATTGTGAAAAATAAGAACTAGAAAGCTTTACGAAATTCGAGGCCCACATTTCTCGATGAGATATGCCCACATATCTTAAGGTCAAAAAGTAACAAGTGAAACAGCTCAGAATGAGTGAGCATTGTGGGACCAACTAGCCCCACGAAACACACTTCTGGGTCACAAAGTGCGTTGTCACGAACGGCAGCCTATCGCTGGGTCATAGCGAAAAATAGTCCTCGGGAGTGGGG
>WOVY01004040.1:0-12500 GCA_013436015.1 Rhipicephalus annulatus
AAAGAAAGAAAGAAAGAAAAAAGAAAGAAAGAAAGAAAGAAAGAAAGAAAGAAAGAAAGAAAGAAAGAAAGAAGAAAGCAATAAATTCAGAAAGCCAGGCCTCAGCGTCTCGAACGTTAATATTGCTGTGACGTGCACGTCCATGAAACATTCGTGGCGGTGAACCTACCGTATGCGGCGTGTCTGGGCGCCCACCATGCCACACACCGTTTCGAAATTGCGCACCACAACGCAGGCGTGCAGTGGACGCGACCTGTATTGTATAACGCGGCGTCAGATGCAGAAGCGAATCGGAATGTCACTGTGCGTGCATTTACAGCATCCATTGATCATGCAGGAGTGTATGCATGTGTACCCAGTCTGAAGTAATGGGATCTCGCGCAGATATATACAAAGACGAGTGACCTGTAAAAGGTCAGGCGCCACTACCTATTCATCGCCTTTATTCTTCTACATTGCTTTATTTACCATTATTATCCCGGGACGAAGCGACGCGGCCATGAGGATGCCTGTACCTCTGGCAATATTACCCAAACAACTGCAGTTGTTCTGCAAGGTTGGATCACGCGGTCATTTGCGAGGTTACGTTGCGTATGTTTATATATAGCTTGGATGAGTCAGGCGGAAAGTTTTGCTTCTTTTTATACCCGATGCGGTCAGATCATTGTGTGTTATACTCTAGGTCGCATGTGCAGATTTGATGGTTCGTTTCGTTATCTCCACGCCCAGTGCCTTTGAATTATCCAGTTCAATATACTATACAAGGGTAATCGACCACTAGGTTATGTATAAGAGGCAACTGGAAAGCTAAATGTGCTCGCGGAGGAGCTCACTTGCATCGTTTCGACCCGATTCAGCCTAGAAATCCCGAGCTCCTCCTTGAGGTATCCTCAACACAATCATAATTTCGTGTTTTGTTGTTTCGTATAGGATTTCAATGCCGTATAGTATAGGCTAAACTTAGCTCGTGCTTTCAAAACTATACCATTCACGTCGTTATGGACTTTTTTTATGAACGTGTTGAAAGGAGATGTTGGCGTTTATCTGTTAACGGGCATAAACGGTGAACAAGCGTATATAGGGAGTGTTTCTTGAATACAGTGTCCCGGACATTATGCTGGGATCATTCGAACATGTCCTGATGAAGTTTCGGAGTGCTTTGGAACCATGAGAAGTACGTTTTTTTGTTTCTCTCAAAGGGGAGTACAAGGATGATCTAGGTAAAACTGTCTTGAAATCTTCTATCGGAGAAGACAGTATGCAAGTGGATGTCAGTTAACCAAAAATCGTGCAGCAAAGTGAGCTGTTCACTTGAACAGTACGCGTTAAGGTACACTGTGCATATATGACCACAATATGACCACGTGAATTCTTAAATAAGGCTGTACCTGCATCGCTATTCTATTTCCCGTGAAACAGAATGCGTTGTCCTAACAAAAACCCAAAGGGTTCCTTCAAATTTGCCTAATACGACCGGAAGGCGACAGTCATATTTTTTTTTTTCTTTCCAGTCGATGCATTGATACTATGCCACCCTCCTCCGCAAGACTTATGCACTTGGTTTTGCACTGCCTCCAAGATTGGTGCCCCGAAGATTAGGCAACAGGGTCTTGTGATGCAGTCATATATAGACGTCAACATGTGATGATGGTAATGTTTTGCATCACACGTGTCGACGCCAACGAAGCGGGATGCTGAAAAACCGCCGACACCAGGGGCGTAGCCAGGAGGTGGCACACCGGGCATGTGCCCCTCCCCCTGCCTTCCTCCAAAATGTTTTTCACGGTGGCATAGAGAGCGAAAAATGGCCATTTTAAAAGGGACCCCCTCCCGAAATCATAGTAGTGTACCCCCCCCTCCCACCCAGAAAAAAAAAATTCTGGCTATAAGCGCCTGGCCGACACTGACGGTTAATAGTCGTGTTTGATGAGGAACCCAGGGTTTTCGCAATAATTAATGTCGGTAGGCTTCGCACCCACTACCACAGTTTTCCCGCATAATGGGAGTGGCTGCTTTCGTCTACTAAAGCTGTGTGACGGAATCGAAGTTGGTGAGTAAGATGCTTCTTTGAACAAATAGGATGACCACTAAAAAATGCAAAATGTTACTGTGACCCGGACGTGATTCGAACACGCAACATTCTGATCTGGAGTCAGACGCGCTACCATTTGCGTCACCGAGCCGACTTGTAAAAGTGCGTGCACTGAGCGCAGCCGTATCTTTCCGGCTTTAGTTTGCTGGTTGCACCTGGGTAAGGGGCAAAGTCATCTCAAATTAGATAGATAGATAGATAGATAGATAGATAGATAGATAGATAGATAGATAGATAGATAGATAGATAGATAGATAGATAGATAGATAGATAGATGAATAGATGAATAGATGAATAGATGAATAGATAGCTAGATAGATAGATAGATAGATAGATAGATAGATAGATAGATAGATAGATAGATAGATAGATAGATAGATAGATAGATAGATAGATAGATAGATAGATTCAAAGTGTACTGGGTTCACTCATTTTCTACCGTCAGCGGCACGCATATTTCGGCGCGAAGTTCAAGAATGGTACTTTTGCCCTGATTTTCTCATCTAGTAATGAGTCTATGATGGTAAGACTAATGGCATTACACCTCTTTAAAAAATTATCTGTACAAAGCAATCCATTGTTTCGCTTTAGTGTTTCTTTGGTTAAAGGGAAGGTGAAGAAGTTTTAGCATTCGATAATACTGCGTGGCTCTCAAGGACCGACATTATTGTCGACAGTTCTGTAATTTTTTTTCCTTTGTTTAAAGCACTGGAATACGCCAAAGAAAAGTTGTCTTGCTCCGCCCACGCCAGTGCATGAAAAGTGCGGGCGTGAAAATTTACGTCATCTTCTGTTCTTTAGAGCGGAGCCACGCTGCACTCAGACGGAAGGTTGCCGCCGCTCACTGATCTGAACTGCGAGAACGCTGTTAATGAGACGAAGGCTCAAGCAAGTATAGCAAACCTGAAAGTTCTGCAGCTGAATTACTATATTGCGAATTAAGGCAAACAATCGAGCGCCACGCACACAAGCGTCTCTCGTATTTTCAGCCGTGGCCTCCGTGAGCATCTCATGACGTGCTGCTGCCGGAGCTGGCAGGGTACGTGTATAGCCTGCCTTTGCGGGGGCTCGGCGTGTGGGTCCTCGTGTGCCCTCGTTGTCCATCTCGTTTCCTGTGAGTCTGCTTGAAGCAGGGATTTATACTATCCTAATCAAGTCGTTAAGAAAGTTTTCTTTGCTTATTTTCTGCGGAATTTTGCCGCTTTCTTGGTACCCCTTAACCAGTGTAGTGAGCTTTGATGACAGTTGTATGATCGGTGATGGTGCTTCTGGTCCATCGGTTAGCGTATGTTTTTCACAGCGTGTTTTTTCAAGTAAGTGCAAAGTTCAAGGGGAGATGGAAGCATGAAAAGAAAGAGAAATCGTTTAACAGAGGCGAAGGAGGGGGGGGGGGTGCAGCCATTGTTTCGATCAGTAGACTTGTAGACTTGTCTTTATTAAGGCAACCAGCTATCGACTACTGCCTTGACAAAAAACAATTCTGTTTGTCCAAAAGCTGACTCCAGTGACACCTTTTACGCA
Organism: Rhipicephalus annulatus; assembly: GCA_013436015.1. Taxonomy (NCBI): domain Eukaryota; kingdom Metazoa; phylum Arthropoda; class Arachnida; order Ixodida; family Ixodidae; genus Rhipicephalus; species Rhipicephalus annulatus. The sequence goes on from WOVY01004040.1 coordinate 3,614, forward strand.
ATAATTTTTGATCTCCACAAGGTCGTCATATTACGCTATTTTAGTGTCCGTCGTACACCTGTCATTTCGCACCGATCATTGATACAACTCTATTGTCCCCATCTATCTGCCTCCGATGGCTAGCGGCTACTTTTGGCTTCTTTACGCTAAGAACTGCGCGCGACAGGGAGCCACCAGCTTATAGCCGCAATCGCTGCCATCTCTGACGACACTAATTTCCAAAAGGCCCTGTAACCGATTACCCCGCTCCTATCTTAACGCCTATGGACACAAAAATTGCCAAAATAAATAAAGTTTAAGAAATAAGGAATCACCTCGGATCATAACTTCTATAAAACGTCACAGTCTTCCTGTGGCCCACTTTGTTCCTCATCTATAGACTATAATTAAGACGGAACGCTCGTATGCCGGAAAGATGGTACGGGCTTCCTCCACGAGAGGTCTTCCTCGTTTTGTCCCACAGTGTTTGTATTACGAACCTCGCCCCCCTTTGAAGAAACTGCAGGAACTGCGCCAACGTAACCATTTCTATAGGATCGTAACACGAACTATCTCTTCCGCTCTATACGGACGCGGAACCACGTTGTGCGTTGCTGTTCCTTGTACAATATCGGCTGCTGCGGCTGTCGTTCGCCAGCGTCATCTCCCCCGGAGGACGAGTACGTACAACATACTTCTCCGTCCCATGCACGTATAACATAACTTAAAACAGAAGCGTCAGTCTGGGAGGCACGATGAGCACCCGCTGCTCCTATAAGGTTTCCATAAATAGTACCAGGAACAAAACGACACGCCGCGCTACGAAAGCGGATGTGCCAGGGTCTGTGTGTTCGCCACTGTGTACCCGGACTGTTCTCGGATGTGAGCGTCCGAGTGAATGCGCGTGTGATGAAGAGTAATGGCAGAGAAATGTACAGAGGAAGAATGGTAGAGTAGAAGAATCAACAGCTATATGTCCACACACTTCGCTTTTTTAAATGAACTTCGGCGACTTTGAGCGTATCTATCTATCTATCTATCTATCTATCTATCTATCTATCTATCTATCTATCTATCTATCTATCTATCTATCTATCTATCTATCTATCTATCTATCTGTCTGTCTGTCTGTCTGTCTGTCTGTCTGTCTGTCTGTCTGTCTGTCTGTCTGTCTGTCTGTCTGTCTGTCTGTCTGTCTGTCTGTCTGTCTGTCTGTCTGTCTGTCTAGCCGCCTACGACTTTTAGCTCTCCTGGCCGTTTTGATAATGATATCGATACGAAACTTGGTATGATATAACATGACTGTATTACGAACGTAACTGACTAGTCATTACATGAAATTCATGACATATATGTCATGAATGTCATAATTACCATGTCATGGTCTTGCTGCTCTTGCGGTGGTTTCATTCACTTTATATGTTGTAAAACTGGTATGGTATGGCATGATTGCATGGCGAACACAAGCGACAGACCCTAACATGAAAATCAAGACATGCATGTCATGTAACAACATGACTACATGCCACGCTCTTGATATGTTGCGGCAGTTTCGCTAGCATCCCATATACCAAATTTGGTATTACAGTGCGTGAATGGATGACGAAGTTATGTGACTGGTGCAAACCTGATAATAAAGAGATGCGTGTCATGTAAGAACACCACATGCCAAGCTCATGATGCGCTGGCGGCCATTTCGTTAGATTCACTTATACCAAATTCGGTATTACAGGACGTGAATGGATGACGAAGGTATGATACTGGTGCAAACGTGAGAAACATGAGATGCGTGTCATCTGAGAACATGACTACATGTTACGCGCATGATGCACTCGCTGCCGTTTCGCTAGCTTCATATGTACCAAACTCGGTATTACGCGACGCGAACGACCGACATGGGTGAATGACACATCCAAACATGTAACAACATGACTGTGTGCCACACTGATGATGCGCTCGCGACCGTTTCGCTAGCTTCACACATGCCTAATTCACATACGCCAATAGATGAAGGTATGTGACTGGTGCAAAGATGATAATCATGAGATGCGTGTCATGTGATAACATGAATACATGCCACAGTCAAGGCGCCAATACATTTCGACGTGACGCGGTGCGCGTGCTTGCCGGCGTTCGTTTCGTCGCGTATACCGCCGGCGTTGCCACGCCAGGCGCCAATCCTGCCATATACTAGCAGGCGCGCGCCGCGCTGCGTTGCTTTGACGCATGCGCGTTTCAGCGCTTCAGGCGTCCCTCCGTCACGAAAAGAGGGAGACGCAGTGTTTTCTAGGTAACGCATAGGTGCGAAATGCAGCATGTCGCATTTCGCGCCGGTTGCCGTCGGGTCACGCCGACGGACGCTGGTCGCGCCTGGCGTCAGACCATATAGAGCGTCGCGCTTTGCTAACGTAGCGTCGCTGTGCCCGTGCGTGCGAGTCAACGCTACAAGTTGGAGCATATTGGGTCCTTCATGAAGCACTCGCGGCTGCTTTGCTAGCTCCGCATATACCAAATTTGGTGCTACGTGACGCCAATTGATGATGAAATATATGACTGGTGCAAACATGACAATCCTGACACGCGTGTCATGTAAAAACATGACAATTTGCCACGCTCATAGCGTGCTCACGGCAGTTTCGCTAGCTCCACATACGCTAAATTTTGTATCACGTGCCGTGAATAGACGAAGAAGATAAACGACACATGCAAACATGATAATCGTGGCACGGAAGCCATATACGGCATCATTTACTTCCACTTTGTAACGTTGTGCTGATCTTAAAGTGACATATCAACATTTCTCATTTGTGGTTCGCATATCATCGATTCTAACTGTACGTGAGATCTGCAATTTTTTTTTCCTAGCTTCTTCTCCCCACCCCCTCTTCAGATATTTTTGAACTTGCCATGATAGACTTCACGGAAGGTGTGACCACACTTGCAGTGCGGAAGTCAACGCACAGAGTGCTTAGATATACTTCAGTTTAGTTGTACTTGTTTCTAGCCCGTAGTCGTTTATGTAATTAGTTCATCCAGTAGAGTTTCCTACAACATTTATTACAGACAACTCCGGCGCTCTGACTGCTCAGTCACCATGGTAATTACGAGTAGGCCATTTGGGTGTGCATTTGCTTTTAAACCCTTAAAAATGTGTTTATTATACTGTCTTAATAAGGAAAGAACAACAATCAAAGGAAGGGATCATCTTTCCGTTTTCTTCACTCGGCGTCGAGGAAATGCAAGTTCCACGAGGAATGCAGCATCTCTCTTTTTCGCTAAGCCCGTTTTCCAGGAAGCAAGAGAGACCCAGCCTGTGAGCGGGCCCGTGAACCAATACTTCGAGCGCGGTGTATGTACCTACATATATGCCACGAGAATGACAAAATGGTGCTACAGACAGCGTGTGCGCTTACGAGCCAGTCATTCCTAGGCATACACGGAAGAGGATGTTCGTGTGCTAACGAAACCGAGAAGGCCTCGACGCGGTGGGCACATTTCTTTCACGACGCACCACGAAATCGTGTCCGCGCACCCAAATGTTTGGGAAGAAAACCGTAAAAGGAAACGCCCGGATGTTTAGCACGTAGTACATTGACGGTGCCGCAGACACCGGACTTTCACTTTGGCACGCTTTCACGTCATGGTGAAACCAGGAAACGAATGCCACGCGGTGTAGTGTGCGTTCTGTAAATACGCCAGATTCCGTGCAAAGGGGCGCAAAGCGTCCCATCGGCTTGAAGGCGTGTGTCAGGATAGTGCGTATTTGTAGTGGTTGTTCTCGAGAGAAAAAAAAAATTCCGCCATATCCACGAAGTGAATGATGATGAGTGGGCGAAGCTCCAGAGGTAAACCTGGTAAACCATGAATCCTCTGTACATTTTGCCCACTCGATTTTATTACGTCGCTCCCCCTAGCGTACGTCGCCGCACTAAATCGAACGATTGCCTTCAACCAATGACACGCGCCATATGTGACATCATTCCTATTTTTTTAAGATCTCGCGTCTTTCATCAACTACAAGTACCGCTTTCTAGTTTATAACATCTTGCAACTTTTCATCATCAGCTACAAGTACCACCATCTAGTAAACACTACAAGAACTAAACGAGAGGTGGCTACACACAGGAGACGGTACCGCCATCTAGTGAACACTGCAAGTACTAAACTAGAGGTGGTTACATGCAGGGGAAGGTACCGCCATCTAGTGAACACTGCAAGAACTAAACTAGAGGTGGCTACATACAGGCTACGGGGGACGCACAGCCCACGCCCTAAGGAGCTTCGCCCCTAAAAAAGAACGTGACCGGTACGACACATGCAGACACATCCTTTTCACAACGCTGGCTCGCGTACACGAAAAGACGTGCGTTGCGATTCATATTTTCTCGGCGTCCGAGATGCTCGTGCAGAAAAACACCGATGTTCGCGATTAGGCCACGCGTGCTTTCATGTGCCACGCGCCTGGTGTATTCTTTCCTCCTGACCTTCGCTGGAATGTTTTTTTTTGTTTTGGTGTTATTGTTTTGCTTTTGTTTTTCCGATAACGCCGAAGAGGCAGGAAAGATGGCTTCACCCTTAGCTGCAGGCACGAGTGCCGCGGCTTTTTTAAAAATAGGAACCGCCATGTGCTGGGATTGTAGAGCGCGTTGATCGAAGATGGTTCACAAAGCACGCCGCAAGTATTCTTTTATATTTTTCGAACTCCGCCGTGCCCAAAAAAGAAAAAGAAATGGTTCACATCATGAAAGTAAAGAGAACAAAGGTTCGGAGATGCTCTAACCGTTTGAGCACGACATAACAGAAGCGCTTGAAAGTATGCGTTAGAGTCTAACGCATAGTTTCAAGCGCTTTTGGTATGGCGTGCTGCCCGCACAACACTACAGGTGAGTTTAGCCAACGCCTCCTCTATGCTGGTATGGCCACAGCGTCAAAATTGAGACGTCAACGTCACGTTCTTCCAATCGTGACGCTGAGGATGGAACGCTTCAATCTCCATCCAGCGCGCGAAGTGAGAAAAAGGAGTGAGCCTTCGCCAGTTCTCCGCATGCACGCCCCTCACGTATTTGGAGCGGTTTATAGCGCCTGCGTCGTGCCTTGCTGTGCTGCACGTTTTCCCCGAGACCCAGTGCCTATTTAAAGGCCGAAGCAGGGATCGGTCCGAGAGTCTGTAATAGGTAGTTGATAGATTTGTGGCGGCGAGTAACTCAGCTCATTCCTTTGTTTTAAGAAAAAGCGTTCGTTCCGAATAGTTCGTAACCCCCGCTCTTGGGTTTGTTGCGTTTGTTTCGCTCGAAGCACGTTTAAGAGCGCTGCAGTGTAGTAAAACACGAGTGCTGCAGTAACATGGTTTGATTTTACATTTCACGGGTTTTCTTTAAATGTTGAAAAAAGTCACTACGCAACATGTACATTGATTGATCGATTGATAGAATAATTGACTGACTGATTGATTGAATGATTCATTGATTGATTGATTGGAACAACTTTTATGTGGCCCTGCGGAACGTACCTTGGCATTCCACCACCCCCCCCACGCACACACACACACACACACAAATGGATCGGTCGTCTTGGAATCCCTTCTAAAGCATCACAAAATGCACTTGACCCTATAGTGAATGATGAAAAATTGGCATAGTTGATCTTAGTTAAGTAAATCAGCGTAAATGAGTTAAGTAAATAATTTTTTTTCTGAACTGACTTAGTCTTATTCCGCAGCCTTCGTTACAGTTTTCATTTTCATAGCATTCCACTGAGTAGCTTAGCCAATGAACTACCATGAGTGCCAGACATACGTGAAAGAATGTGTCTCGACTGTATGAGACAGCTGCAGTTAAACATTGGACTTGGCTAAACACTGAGCCCATTCTGGCGCTGATGAACACACACGCACAACGACGTCTATGGGTCACACGAGGTCATATGCGATTGAGATCACTGAGCATCACTCGTAACTTCTGACCATTGCCTCAAGGGCATGATGGCCTGGCCACTTCGCGTCAGTGCTACAATATAAGACGCGCTATGGCGGGTATGACTCTCGTGCTTCAAGTGTTGCCCTGTCAGAGATAAGAACTCCAACGCTTTCGCAAAGAAAGAAAGAAACAAACAAAGAAAGAAAGGAAGAAAGAGAAAAAAAGAAAGGGTTGGGGATGGGGACCGATAAATGAAGAAACGAACAAAAAAGTGCAGTTGGTCTTAAAAAAACTAAAGAAAAACCTCGCCCTCAGTTGTGTTGACCCCATACCTTCAGAGAAGTAAATGTTCTGTTCTTCAATAAAGAGCTGTCTCCCTTTCTCCCATCCTCTCACGTGACTATCAGCGTCGCAGCTTGGTTTTACGGTGCCTCATAAACGAGTTCATATTGCGACCAAACTCTGCATTCTATGCCCCTTCTTTTGTTTCGATTTGTTTTCCGCGTCAAGTCTATTCGAAAGCATCCGCAACTGGTTGTTTCGCGAAGGGCCCTCGGCGGTGCCACTTTCCCACGGCTTGCGTCAATCACACGATGGACGGGGTCACCGGTTTTGAACTCACCTGGCCCACACGCTCTCCATGCATGCCTGTCATCCGCGGAAGGCAAGGGTCACGCGTGTACGTCCGGGCAGAAGCTTCCGCGTTAGTAAAAAAGAAAAGACCTGTATTATATACGACGCAGGGGAAGAACGAAGAAATGAACCGAGTATAGAATAAAGACGGGGAAAAAGAATAGAGGCAAAGCAACCAACAACGAGGAAGTTACAAATGTCACGGGAGCAGGGTTCGCGAATGTACAAATGCCTATGTACAGCCACTCGTTCGCCCATGTTGCGGTGAGGTCGACAGGATCGAAGATCGTATGAATGCTACCGCGCAGATGTCTATGCTTATACTACACGTGTTATACGTTGAGAAGCGTAAAATTCCCTACCCAATTACAACGAGGAAAGCCGGTGTGCATGATACTGTATACCTTCCCCGCCCACTTCTCTTGATGAGATGACTTTGACGAGGCAGAAGTCTGAGCGTCTGTATAGGGGCGTGAGCAGTGCGCGCATCGGCTGTCGATCTGCGACGAGTCGGCTCGTGCCACCTGAAGAAGGCTACCGCTCAGTGTGACCTCCAATACATACGCATTCACTGCTTCGCTGACCGATGCCGACGATAATTTTTACCTGCTCGACGTTCGATTCAGGTCTTCTTGAAGCCGACAATTGATTGTGGTCATGCGTTAAATTGGACACCTTAAAATATTTAGACCAAAAGACAACTGTGCTAAAATTTATGCTTCTGTATAGACGTTTTTCCAATGAATGACTATACCATGGATTGACGATAGATAGATAGATAGATAGATAGATAGATAGATAGATAGATAGATAGATAGATAGATAGATAGATAGATAGATAGATAGGTAGATAGATAGATAGATAGATAGATAGATAGATAGATAGATAGATAGATAGATAGATAGATAGATAGATAGATAGATAGATAGATAGATAGATAGATAGATAGATAGATACGCTCAAAGTAGCCGAAGTTCGCTAAGAAATGTTTCCATCTAAAATTGTCGTCATGTTATGACATCAACTTTTGGGGTCTTCAAGGTGACACATATTGCCAGAACTTGCGTCATAAACACGACGTCACGTGATGACGTCATGACGTGCCATCATAGCTTAACCCTTGATGGCTCGATTCCACAGCCAGCGGGCAGTGTATAGTCGCAGTATACAGCTGGGGAGGTTTAGAAAGCCATCAAATCTTGCGATCCCGGGGGTAGTGCAAATTCACGAAAGTGCCCCGCCGCGGTGGTCTAGTGGCTAAGGTACTTGGCTGCTGACCCGCAGGTCGCGGGCTCGCATCTCGGCTACGGCGGCTGCATTTGCAATGGAGGCGAAAATACTGTTAGCCCATGTGCTCAGATATAGGTGCACGTTAAAGAACCCGAGGCGATCGAAATTTCCGGGGCCCTCCACTATGTCGTCTCTCATAATGGTATTCGATGGTTTTGGGACGTTAAACCCCACATATCAGTCAATCAAATTCACGAAAGTAGCAGCAAGATTCCGGGAGGGACTGGTACAATTGAGTGACATGGAAAAAAATCACATCATATACACGAGGTGAATGATGTCGAGTGGGGTGAAGCGGACGGATGGATGGACGCAGGAACGGACGAACGGTTGGACGGCTGCAGGAATGGACGGACGCGCGGACGGACGGATGGACGCATGGATGGGCGCACAGATATACGCATGGACGGACGGACGGACGCATGGACGAATGCACGAATTGATGGACGCACGGATGCACGGATGGATGCACGGGCGGACGGACGCACGGATGGAAGCGCGGACGGATTGATGGACGCTTTGCCCCACTCACCATCATTCACTCCATGGATATGCTGTGTTTTTTTATTATTTATCATACTACAAGTAACGTCCTCTAGTATTGTACCACCTGCATTTTTCAGCTATATGCATTTCGTTAAATGTACAAGTACCGCTCTCAACGGCCGGTTCAAGAACTAACGAGAGGTGGCTACATACGTTACGACGAAACGCTCAGCCCACGCCTCAAGGAGTTTTGCCCCTAAAAGAAGGTGACGTTCGCCATACGAGTCGTCTTAGGTGAATGCACGTGGCCCCAACGTATCTAGTAACGTTGCATGACAGTGTGTGAATTTTGTTTTTGTACGAGTGATGCATTGCCTGATGGCACATGCTGCCAAAAAATGTATCAAGTGTTCAGGCGGAACAATCACCGGCGATATACGTCAGGTTAACCACCACCTGTGTTCGCCGCGGTTATTACACGGATGTTTTCTTCTTCATTGACATTGTCACGCATTGCTTGTTGTACATGTCTGAAGCCTTGACTCGAAACAGTCGAACAATGAAGGCCATTGGTGCTATCATT